>CM033625.1:3258787-3536287 GCA_019453435.1 Rhinogobius similis
TGCAGTAGTTATTATTCAAACAGATCTCGTGTTGGGGATATTTTGTCTGACCCCAAACTCTGCCGAAGTGCTGGCACCGGCCCAGAGCCCAGGGCCCACTGGAAAATCCCACTCAACAGCCCTAATCTAATGATCTAACTCAGTGTTTCCCAATCGGCGGAATGGGGACCGCAAGGGGCACATGAGCAACTACCACGGGGCACTTCAGGTTTTAAAAGAAGATGGGTAACACTTTATAATAACTACACTTATTACTGCCTTAATAAAGCATGAACAAAGACTTAATTAAGAGTCAACAAAGAGTTTATTAAGAATGATTCGGGATTAGTAACTATTTAAAGGGCCTATGTCAGGTTGGACGACTCATTGAACTAAAATGCAGTTAAGCTAAATATATTTAAAATTTTGTATACATTCTTTACACATTTTATCTGAAATTTAGCCATTTTTTAATGTTTTTTAATTCACTTCCTGGTTGTAAATGATGACATCACACTGTACACTGGGCCAAAACTCATCTAAAGTCAGTGATTTTTTTACTTGACAAATAAAAATATATGTGAATGTCTTTTTTTTAAATTAATGTTTAAAGGGTCAAAAAAAGTAGTTTCCTTTTTGTAAATTGTGCTACAGCCTTTGTCTCCCCAGTGTGATGTCATCGGTGTGTTTACATGTCATTTTCCAACACATTTTTAAACTTTTCTCCACAAACTGATGCCACATTGGTTTAAAACTATAATATATATTTTCAACAGGCATTAATACGCCAAATAAAGTCAAAATTAGAAAATCATAAAAACCTGTCATACGCCGGGTTTTTATGACTTTCTAATTTTGACTTTATTTGGCATATTAATGCCTGTTGTAAATATAAATTATAGTTTTACACCGATCAGGTCGCTATTTGTGGAGAAAAGTTGAAAAATCTGTTGAGAATTACAGAAGTAAACAAACTGATGACATCACACTAGGAAGACAAAGGCTGTAGCACAATTTACACAAAAGAAACTACTTTTTTGACCCTTTAACGATTAATTCAATGTTCGTGTGCATTTCTCTTTGGCAAATGAACTAAATCTGTGACATTAGATGAGTTTTGGCCCAGTGTACAGTGTGGTTGCTATGGTAATTTCCTAGTGTGATGTCATACTTTACAACCAGGAAGTAAAATTGAAAACCTAAAAGAACAGCTAAACTGGTGTAAAATGTGTAAAGATTTTAGTAAAAATTTGAATATATGTATCTTTACTGCATTTTAGTTAAATGTGTATTTCAACCTGTCATAGGCCCTTTAACTAATAATCTAGCCCTAAATTCTTACCTCAACCCTAACCCCAACCTTAGTTACGCAGTTATTAATCCAGAATCATGCTTAATAAATTATATGTTTATTATTAATTAAGTCTTTTTTAATGCTTTGTTAAGGCAAAATAAGATGTAGTTATTATAAAGTGGTACCAGAAGATGAAATGAACTTTCATTTCAATAGAAAAGTGTTATTAGTTGTAAATTCCACATCTTTTTAGAGGTTCTTGGACCATAAAAATAATTAAAGCCAAAATATAACAGTAATAATTGAGAAAATGCAACTGTTAAACCCATTTATTTGCCTGAAACGCAAAAGTTAAGGTGTACGGCAACGCTTTTTTTTTTTTTTTTTTTTTTTTTTTTTTTTTTTGGTGGGACAGTGCATGTTAATGAACATACATGATATACATGCTGTAAACACACCAGATTGTAGCCTTGGGCTAATTTCCATCTGTTGTCCCGCATTCACTCTCATTAATTCACACACAGACAGACAAGGACAAACAACCATTCACTCTCACATTCATCCACTACGGGCAATTTAGAGTTGTCAATTAACCTACACAGTCATGTCTTTGGACGGTGGGAGGAAGCCGGAGAACCCGGAGAGAACCCACGGTAACACGGGGAGGACATGCAGACTCCACCCAGAGAGATCGTGTGATGTTGGTCTGGTCCGGGATTTAAACCCACGATCTCCTTATTGAGAGGCAGAAGCTCTAACCGCTCTGCCACCGTGCACCGTGCAACGCTTAGGGGGCCCTTGAGACAAAAAAACTTTGGGAACCACTGATCTAACTCCTTTTACCATTTATTAGCGCTATTGTTTCCTTTGTTTCAGTTGAGGCCTGTGGATGAAGCTGTGAATGGACGGAGGGTTGTATTAAAAAATGCCAAACAAAGAAAACAATAGCGCTAATCAGAACACGCTAGTAGGAGTTAGATGACTTGTGAAGTGCTTGAGTAATGAAGCTAAACATGAGTCCGTTTTGCTACGTTGGAGGGCTCCACTCACCGTCCACTGCACGCGCACCGAGGACGAGGACAGGATGGTGGGGTTGTGCAGGTGGATGAGCACGTCGCCCAGCTCCTTCTGGATCTGCCGGTGGTCCACGCCTTGGCTCGTGGGGGGGATATCTGCCAAACACACCGCCACGTAAGAAGACAAGACAAGAAGACAGTGCAGCGCAAAAAATGCTGCAAACGTCATTATTATAACGTTTCGCTTTTCTTTACACACACTATGAAAATAAAATGAATTTCCCTTCCTTTTCATTGAAATGAGGAAGTTTAATCACATACAAAAACATTTAATGTCGCCAAAAATAAAAAAAGAGTCAGTGTTTCTCAGGAGGGTCGTCAGGAGACAGCAGGGGACGACGGTGGGGGCTTCATTTACATTTCCAACCATCCCACGGGCTCATGAAGAAGTTTAATAAGGTAAAAATGTTACTTAGTTCTAATTTAAGGATTAAAAACAGCAGAAAATTCTCAGAATAATGAGGCCAGTTATCGGAAAACATCTTTCATTGAGGGAGTTCAGCAGGGCGTGTTTTTGACGGTCGGAAGGAGAGGATTTTCTAACCAGTGATCATCAAACTAGTGTGAACGAGGCTAAATGCAAGTATGTTTTTGTTGATGGTACATCGTTAGAACATGGCTAAAATCTTAAAAAAGTCAATTTTGCATAACATTTGTCCTTTAATTGAAAACGGAGCCAAATCAGGAAACGACAGCCCGCCCTGAGCTCCCGTGCAGGCCTGAACTGTCTAAAGCTGATCTGAACCTGCCCCGCGGTCCTGGTCCCACCTTGAGTCTTGATGGCGTCGGCGATGGGGCTGGGGTCGCTGAGGCCGTACGCGTTGGCCGCTCGCACCAGGAACAGGTAGACGGCGCTGGGCCGCAGCCCCCGCAGCACGAAGGTCTCGGTCTTCACGTGCTCCGCCAGGGTCTGCCAGCTGCTGCCCGAGGCGTGGCTGTCACACATGAACACGACATGAACACGACATGAATACAACACCAACACGACACCAACACGACACGAACACGACATGAACACGACACCAACACGACACCAACACGACACCAACACGACATGAACACGACACCAACCACGACGCAACCACGACATGAACGACGCGAACCACGACACCAACCACGACGCAACGACAGAGACCACGACATGAACCACGACGCAACCACGACACCAACCACGACACCAACCACGACATGAACCACGACACCAACCGGCGCCAACCACGACACCAACGACGATGAACCACGACGCAACCACGGCACCAACACGCGAACACGACACGCAACCACGCAACCACGTACGCAACCACGACATGAGACCACGACATGAACCACGACGCAACCACGACACCAACCACGACATGGATACAAGCACCAACCACGACACCAACACAACGCAACCACGACACCAACCACGATATGAACCACGACACCAACCACGACACCACCACGACATGAACACGACACCAACACGACACCAACCACGACGCAACCACGACGCAACCACGACATATGACCACGACATGAACCACGACACCAACCACGTACCAACCACGACATAGAACCGCGACATGAATACAACACCAACCACGACTTACCAACCACGACAACCACGACGCATAGACCACGACGCGAACCACGACACCAACCACGACACCAACCACGACATGAACACGACATGAACACGACACAAACACGACACCAACACGACATGAACACGACATGAATACAACACCAACACGACACCAACACGACACCAACCACGACGCCAGACCACGACCTTGAACCACGACATGAACCACGACATGAACCACGACATGAACCACGAGCCGCAACCACGACACCAACCACGCACACCAACACACCAACCACGGCCACCAACCACGACACCACGACGACATGAACCACGACATGAACCACGACAACCACGACAACCACGACACCAACCACGGTACCAACCACGACGCCAACCACGACGCAACCTACGACACCAACCACGACCAATCGACATGAACCTGACGCGAGACCACGACTATGAACCACGACACCAACCACGACGCCAGACACGACATAACCACGACGCCAGACCGAGGCTATGAACCAACCACGACGCAACCACGACACCAACCACGACACCAACCACGACATGAACCACGACACGCAACCACGACACCAACCACGACACCAACCACGACGCATGAACCACGACATGAACCACGACACCAGACCACGACGCGCAACACAACATGAACGCGACACCAACCACGACGCAACCACGACACCAACCACGACATGAACCACGACATAGACCACGACGCAACCACGACACCAACACGACACCAAAACGACACCAACACGACAAGAACACGACATGACCACGACACCAACCACGACGCATGAACCACGACATGAACCACGACACCAACCGCGACATGAACCACGACAACCTGACGACACGACATGAACCACGACATGAACCACGACAACCAACCGCGACACCAACCACGACGACTGAACCACGCGCAACCACGACACCAACCACGACGCAACCACGACATGAACCACGACATGAACCACGACACCAACCACGACCACGAACCACGACATGAACCACGACATGAACCACGACACCAACCACGACACCAACCACGGTATGAATACGACATGAATACAGCACCAACCACGGCACCAACCACGACACCAACCACGACGCCAGACCACGACGCCATGAACCGCGACCAACCACGACATGAACCACGACATGAACACGACACCAACACGACACCAACACGACACCAACACGACATGAACCACGCATGAACCACGACACCAACCACGGAACCACGACATGAACCACGGCCCAACCACGACCACGACGCAACCACGACGCAACCACGACACCAACCACGATATGAACCACGGCGCAACCACGACATGAACCACGGCACCAACCACGACACCAACGCGACGCAACGCGACGCGAACCACACGCAACCACGACACCACGACATAGACCACGACATAGAACCGCGACGCAACCACGGCGCAAGCACCAACCACGACACCAACCACGACACCCAACACGACATGAACCACGACATCAACCACGACGCAACCACGACACCAGCCTGACATGAACCACGGTACGCAACCACGACACCAACCACGACATGAACCACGACATGAACCACGACGCAACCACGACCACGAACCGACGCAACCACGGTACCAACCACGACATGAACCACGACGCCAGAATACAACACCAACCACGAGCACAACCACGACACCAACCACGACACCAACCACGACATGAACCACGACATATGAACCACGACACCAACCACGACACCAACACGACATGAACACGACATGAACCACGACCAACCACGACACCAACCACGACATGAACTCAACCACGACATGAACCACGGCCACCAACACGACATGAACCACTACCAACCAACCAACGACATGAAGACATACCACGACACGAACCACGACACCAACACGATATGAACACGATACCAACCACGACACCAACCACGACATAGACCGACATAGATACAACACCAACCACGACGCAACCGATTTGCCACTACACCAACACGACACCAACACGACATGAACACGACATGAACACGACACCAACACGACACCAACACGACACCAACACGACATGAACACGACATGAACACGACACCAACACGACACCAACACGACATGAACACGACACCAACACGACACCAACACGACATGAACACGACACCAACACGACACAAACACGACACCATACGACATGAACCACGACGAACCACGACACCAACCACGACGCAACCACGGATACAAGCAACCACGACACCAATGACACCAACCGCGACATGAACCACGATACATGAACCACGGACACCAACCACGGCGACACCAACCACGCATAGAACCACGACATGAACCACGACGCAACCACGACACCAACGATATGAACCACGACACCAACACGACACGGAACCACGACGCAACCTGACATGAACCACGACACCAACCGCGACACCAACCACGACACCAACCACGACAACCGACGATGAACCACGGCGCAACTACGACACTAACCACGACACCAACCGCGACACCAACCGACATAGACCACGACGCCAGACCACGACGCAACCACGACACCAACCACGGTACCAACGCACGACATGAACCACGACACCAACCACGGCCACCAACCACGACACCAACGCGACATGAACGACGCCATGAACCACGATACCAACCACGACACCAACACGACATGAACACGACATGAACACGACACCAACACGACATGAACACGACATGAACACGACACCAACACGACACCAACACGACACCAACACGACATGAAAACGACACCACGACATGAACCACGACACAATCACGACATGACCCACGACACCAACCACGAGCGCAACCACGACACCAACCACGACATGAACCACGACGCCAGATACAACACCAACCACGACACCAACCACGACATGAACCACGACATGAACCACGACGCCAACCACGACGCAACCACGGCACCAACCACGACATATGAACCACGACGCATGAACCGCGACACCAACCACGACACCAACCACGACACCAACACGACACGAACACGACACCAACACGACATGAACACGATATGAACACGACACCAACACGACATGAACACGACACCAACACGACATGAACACGACATGAACACGACACCAACACGACACCAACACGACACCAACACGACATGAACACGACATGAACACGACATGAACACGACATGAACACAACACCAACACGACACCAACACGACATGAACACGACATGAACACGACACCAACACGACACCAACACGACACCAACACGACACCAACACAACACCAACACGACACCAACACAACACCAACACTGAGTGAAAATGTCTCATCTGGGACAGGCAAGGTCAAGCTACAAAAGTGCATTTTACAGAGATTTTTGTGACAAGAATTGCACTGGAATTAGTTTTGCGATCTGTGTTTCTGTTCAGAGTTTAAACACGTCCAGGAGAATCGACATAAGCTCTGAAATACTGTATTCACCTTATTCTGCCCCGCCCACTTTTGCAGTTTTTTGCACTTTTGTTGTAAACGCACTTCCGTTTGACGAGAACTCTGTTAAAGCTAATGATGAACGAGGGAAAAGTCTGACGCTAAAATGTTACATAAAGTAGATTGATTTGTGTAAAATGTTTAATGAACACGAGCAACAACAAGTCACAACGCAACGATTTCCTGAAAACGTCTTTTTAGTCGAGTAGAACTTATTTTCTGTTGAGCTCGTCTGCTCCATGTATATGAATATAACGGAAACAAGACGGCGGCGCGTACGACAACTTCAGGAATAAGGTGAATAAACTTTGCATTTCTGAATGTCTTCACCCCTCGTGCTTTATTTGTTTGAGCTGCACATTTGGTCAAAGAGCAATATACGTTTTCATATCAGGAAAAACATACTTATTTGATTGTAAAATGTTGCATATTATTGTATGTTTGGTGATGTTTTGGAATCATGCAAGTTTCAGAGCGATGGAATAAAAAATAAAATAAAAAATAAACAGAAAATAAGTTCTACTCGACTAAAAAGACGTTTTCAGGAAATCGTCGCGTTGTGACTTGTTGTTGCTCGTGTTCATTAAACATTTTACACAAATAAATCTACTTTATGTAACATTTTAGCGGCGAGACTTTTCCCTCGTTCGTCATTAGCTTTAACGGAGTTCTCGTCAAACGGAAGAGCGTTTACAACAAAAGTGCGGATCTGTGGCAAAAAGAGGCAAAAATGGGCGGAATAAGGTGAAAAGGAGCTTTCATTCGGCCGTTTCGTGCAGTTCAAAGCCCTGTTGCTGTTGCGCGGCTCTGCGTTTACGACGTATTGCACTGACAGTAAAAAAACTACAACAAAAAAGCTCTACGTTAACGCTACCAGATAACCGATTATTGACCGCGAAGAGCTCCAACGATCGGTTAAAGAACAGACTGAAAACGTGCGTCCCTGTCCCAGATACGTCTGATGGAACGTGCCTCTTCGTTGTTATCGGTCTCGTTTTGGGCGGGGCTTACCTGAAGGCCTCGATGACGTACGAGGTGGGCGTGGCTCCGGAGAGGAGGTTGGGTCTCCAGGACAGGGTGACGGAGGTGCGGGTGACCTCGGTGACCTCGGGTTTGGAGGGGGCCGACGGGATGAGGGCGGGGTCTGTGGGTCTGTTGGGTTGAACCGGAGCGCCAAACTCTGAGAGAAGACGGACGATGATGAAGGAAAGACGGTAACACTTTATAATAACTCCCCTTATTCCTGCCTTAGTAAAGCATCAATAAAGACTTAATTTATAGTGAACAAAGAATTTATTAAGAATTATTCAGTCTTATTAACTACTTAACTAATACTCTAACCCAAATTCCTGGCCCTAACCCTAATCCTAACCTTAATTAAGTAATTACTAATCCTGAATCATGCTTAATAAACTACTTGTTCAGTATGAAATAAGTCTTTGTTCATGCTTTAAGGCAAAATAAGGTGTAGTTATTATAAAGTGGTACCGGAAATACAATAAATGATCAAGTAGTATTTATAACAGCATCACCATCGTGCACCATTTTTGTGAATTTAAGGTGAGACTCTACAGGCAGTTTTTTTGGTCAGTTTTCTCTCTCACATATCGACATTCATGTGGAAACAACAAACGTGTCCAATCTGCTCCTAAAGATGTTTTATTCTTCCATTGAATCCACTTCATCCATAGATTTCTCTGGGACATTGTAACTTCAAAGGACGTTTTCTTAAAATGCATTTTTGTCCCTCGAGACATAAAGATCAGCCTTAAAGTAGATCCTACACCAAACTGTACAATCTGGACTCAACAAGATTTAGACCAAACGAACACAAGGATTTTTTTAATATCTGATTCTAAAACTGATTTATTGAAGTTTTACATTTTAAAAAATTGGTGAAATTTGAATTTTTTGGAAAATTTTCAGTCCAATCTAGTTTACGTAAAAACTAAATAAGGAATCCAAAATCCCCTCTGTACATTTTTATAACTAATATGTTACAAAAAGAACCAAGAACTTTAAACCTGGTTCTGTCCATTTTTCAGATTTAAATGTCCCAAATATGTGGATTTTTGTCCGTTTTTACACATAAAATGCCTTATTTCTACATGAAAACATGACATGATGAAAAACTTGTAATGCTTTTTTTTTCTTACATTTATGTGAGTAAACTACAGGAGAAGTTTCAAATTGATATCTTTAAATTTAAGATTTTTTCCTATTCACCTGCAGCGTCTGACCGTTTTTTTTTCGCTTTTGGTAATTATTTGTTATTAATTGTTATTGTAATTTGTCTTAATGTTTTGTTGTTGTTGTCTTTTGCTTTTGGTTCTCTTTCTGTTGTCTGGTGGATGGGGATTCTGTCTTGAGATCTTGTGCGGGACCTTTGTGTATTTGTTTTTTTGTTGTGTGATAATAAAAAATAAAAAAAACACAGCATTTTGCAAACACCCGTCGACAGATCCGCCGTCGTCTCCTCCGGCCTCACCTTGGACGTCCAGGTGCGCCCTCCAGGACGCCTCTCCGCTGGGCGTGGAGGCGATGCAGGCGTACGTCCCGCTGTCGCCGAGCTGGGGACAGAACAGAGGCGTCAACTCAAACCCAACCGCCAATCAGAGCCATCGCGAGCCTCCGCCACGCCCCCCCCAGTGTCGGGCAGCTGTCGGCGTTCGCTAATCTGCGTCCCGTCCCTCGCGCCACGAACCGAGCCGCGGCAGCTGCTCCGGGCCCAGCGGCTCGGACCCCGGCCAAGGGAAAAGATGTTGGCGGGCTCCCACGCTAATGACACAGCGCTGTGCTCGGGGTTCAGACGGAGGCGTGAACTCTCTCTGCACAGACGAGCTGCAGTGTGTTTGAAAGTGCACTGCGTAAGTCCGTCGGTATGGCCCCGAAGAACACGCTTTAGATGAAGGTTCCTTAGTAAACTATTTATAATGCATTAATAAGCACTTGTTATGTGTTTATCAGCACTTATAAGGCATTTACAAGCATTTTTTAGCGTGATAATTGAAAATAATGTAATATTTGCTCATTGATGCTCTGTACATGTGGTTTATTCACTCAAACATGTTTTGTCTGATGGATTATAAACCTGTATAAGGCGTTATAAGTGCATAAACAAACTATTAGTGCTTATTAACATCTTATAAATAGTTAACTAAGGAACCTTCATCTAAAGCGTTACCCACTTATTGTGCATTATTTGTGTTGTTGGTCTTTAAACATGCTCTTGTAGCTTTAAAGCAGAAATATTCAGCATTTTTCATATTGTTATTAGCCTTTAAACATGCTCTTGAGTGCCTTAAATTTGCCATCGCATGTTAAAAAAGAAAAAAAAGTTTCTTATTCATCCAATTACTTTACTTAGCCAGTGTGAAATTACACTAACTGAGTGCATCCAGCCAGCAGAGGGCGCCAGCGCAGTATACAATCTAGGGAAGTTAGCGCTGAAAAGACGTTATGATACGGATCTGTTGCAGCAATTATCGTTTAGAGGCAGAAATGCTCAGAACAAGTTTAAAGATGATTTAAGAACTAAAAACAGTAGAAGATTCTGGAATAAATGATGTAGATGATCTGAAAATATGTCCCAGGTCGAAGGAGTTCAGCAGGAAGTGTGTTTGACGCTCGGAGGGAGAGGATTTTCTGATAAACATTCCCCAAAACAGCGTGAATGCAACTGAATGCTACTCCAGGTGTGTTTTTGATGAAGAACATTGTTAGAACATGATTTAAAGCTCAAAAAAGTCACTGTAGCAGAACATGTGTGCTTTAAAGTGGCATCTCCTATTAATAAAATGACTCTTAAAAAACTTTATAGAGTCCCGATATATGCCTCAATATGCAACAAGAAATGGGAGTGAGACAAACTATTTTAAGATCATGACTGTCTTACTGCGTCCCAGAGAGAGGCCCTGATTATGCAGCTCAACAACCACCACGTTCAAAAGAGGACGTTTTTTTTACCTTTTCCATCAGAGCATCACGAGTGTGAATACTTGACAGAAAATTATACTGAATCTACATTTTTGTACAGATTTGGGCTTTTAAAGGCATGTGGTCTTTTCTTGACTATTTCAGTTTAATCTTTGTTTTCAATAAAATGTTTTTTTTTTCTTGTTGCTCGTTGAAGCTCTACTTGAACCATGACAAGATCCAACCATAAAAATGTGACTTTTGTCCATTTATTCAACTGGTCTTAAATGTTTAATCAGGACGGTATCAGACGGGTGTTTATCATGTCAGGAATAAGACTTAGTGCTCCATCTACTGGCTGCAGAGGGAATTGCATAGGGAAGATAAACCTAGCTTGCCCCGACATGCTCATGTGCGCACACACAGGCAGAAAGGACAAGTCGGCTGATGATTTATGGACTTGTTGTTGCTCGTGTTCATTAAACATTTTACACAAATCAATCTACTTTATGTAACATTTTAGCGTCAGACTTTTCCCTCGTTCATCATTAGCTTTAACGGAGTTCTCGTCAAACGGAAGTGCGTTTACAACAAAAGTGTGAATCTGTGGCAAAAAGCGACAAAAGTGGGCGGGGCAGAATAAGGTGAATAAAGTGGCACAAAAACACGACTAGAAGTGACAAAAACCCTTCGAGAAGCGACAAAAACATGACCATAAGCGGAAAAATTCTATATAGCGAGAAAAACAGGACTAAAAGCGACAAAAATTTGACTAAAAGCGACAAAATTGTGACAAAGTGAAAAAAGAATGTGACTATGAGCAACAAAAATGCTATTCTCCTTATTCTGAAGTTGTCGTACGCGCCGCCGTCTTGTTTCCGTTGTAGTTCACACGGAGCAGACGAGCTCAACAGAAAATAAGTTCTACTCGACTAAAAAGACGTTTTCAGGAAATCTGTGGTTGTTGACTTGTTGTTGCTCGTGTTCATTAAACATTTTACACAAATCAATCTACTTTATGTAACATTTTAGCGTCAATATTCTCAAAATAAAATCAAACATTAGATTTGAGGCTAATTTATCACTTTGCGTGTCGCCTATTTTTTGTGTTTGGGGGTCGCGAATGTGAACTATTGTTATTTTGGGGCTCGCGACTGAAAAAGTTTGAGAACCGCTGCTATAAAGGACACACATTCTGGATTATTTGTGTAAAGTAAATCAGTCAAATGTGGCGCAGCGTCTCTGCTTTGGGGCATTTTGTAACACGACGTTGTTAAATAAACAGAAAAAGTTCCTGACAGATTCTCTCAGATCGGGAGGTGCTTTGATGTGGGTGGAGTGTGAGAGACAGAACCTCCCTGTGGAGCCGCCGCCGCCGCAAACAACCCAAAAAGTCACTTCTTTTTTTGTGTTTTGTCTAGAAAACTGTCGAAACCCTCCCGCCCACGTCAGGTGAAACGACACGCGCAGCAACGAGCGCATTATTAAATCAACATTGGAATAACTCTGATCCCACGAGACCAAATTATGTTGTGTTTTGTTTGTTTTTTTTACCGTGAGTGGGCTCGCCTCTCCGCGCATCTGACCTGTAACCTGCTCGTCTCCACGGAGATAGATAACGTTCCAGACAAAGCAATAACATCTTTCTGGTGATAAGAAAGGAGCTAGAAAGAGTTCATAATTCAACTTTAATTAAGGCGAAACACTACAGGCATTTTTTTAGTTTTTTGGTCAGTTTTCTCTGTCACACATCGACTTTCACGTGGAAACAACAAACGTGTCCAATCTGCTCCTAAAGATGTTTGATTCTTCCATTGAATCCACTTCATCCATAGATTTCTCTGGGACATTGTAACTTCAAAGGACGTTTTCTTAAAATGCATTTTTGTCCCTCGAGACATAAAGATCAGCCTTAAAGTAGATCCTACACCAAACTGTACAATCTGGACTCAACAAGATTTAGACCAAACACACACAATATTTGATTAAATGTGATAAAATGGTGACTAAAAGTGACAATAATTCAACTGAAAACATCAAAAACGTGACTAAAAGTGACAAAAAAGCAACTACGAGCGACAAAAGCATCAAAAACGTGACTAGAGGCGACAAAAATGTGACAAAAAGTGACAAAAAAGTGACAAAAACAAGACTAAAATGGGGCTAAAACACATTAAATGACATTAAACTTCAAAGGACGTTTTCTTAAAATGCATTTTTGTCCCTCGAGACATAAAGATCAGCCTTAAAGTAGATCCTACACCAAACTGTACAATCTGGACTCAACAAGATTTAGACCAAACACACAAGGATTTTTGATATCTGATTCTAAAACTGATTTATTGAAGTTATAAGTCAAAAAAATGAGGCAAAATTAGAATTTTTAAAAAGTAAATAAGAAATCCAAAATCCCCTCTGTACATTTTTTTGTGTTATAAAATGAACCAAGAAATGTCCATTTTTCTGATTTAAATGTCCCAAATATGTGGATTTTTGGCCGTTTTTTCCCCACCAAAAAAATGCCTTATTTCTACATAAAAACATGACATGATGAAAAAAAAAAAAAACGTTTAAAATGACAGGAAGTGGTGCTGAGTTCTAAAATGGAATCCCTCTGTGATGTCATCAAAAAGTGACGTACATTTGAAAATAAACAGACGGTTAACATTTAACTGAAGCATCTTTCTGACAGTTTAAACAGTCATTCAACAAAATAAAGGTGTTATCGGGTTTTGTAATTTGACAAATCATAACTATTGCGTAATTTATATGGATTTTGGTCCTTGTTTTCAAAATGGTTGCTAGGAAACAGTTGTGGAATTACCTCTAACTGTGTCATATCTGCTGTTCAACCAGGAAATAACATTATAAACTGTCAAACTGGGGACAAACAGGAAAAATGCTTTAAACATAATCATCTTCACTACATTTTAGTGAATTGTGACGTCTAACCCTGTCATATAGACTTTAATTAATAATCTAACTCTAATCCCAATCCCTAATCTTAATTAAGTAGTTACTAAATCTGAATCACGCTTAATAAACTTTACGTTCAGTGTGATTTAAGTCTTTGCTGAGGCTAATTAAGGTGTAGTTATTATAAAATGGTACACACCGCGGGACAGGAGCAGTGACACGCGCCCCGGCTTTGATTGACAGGTGGGTGGAGGCGGGGCACACGCTTTATTTGGGAAGCGCCGCGGTGAGCGAGACGGGACGCTCGGACAGATTTAGACGTGTGAAAATCGGCACAGAAAAGATCCCAACAGGAGGGAAAAATATCCGAAAAAATGAACGAGATCTACATGAACCAGTAAAGTGATTTGAATAAAAGTGAATAAAAACGGATTATTGCACAAGCTCTTAAAGGGCCTCTGAGGCTGGACGACTCATTTAACGAAAATGCAGTAAAGATAAATATATTTCAATTTCTACTCAAATCTTTACACATTTTAATCGCAGTTTAGCGATTCTTTTAGGTTTTTAATTGTACTTCCTGGTTGTAAAGTATGACATCACACTAGGAAATTACCATAGCAACCACACTGTACACTGGGCCAAAACTCATCTAATGTCACAGATTTAGTTAATTTGACAAAGAGAAACACATTTATTTTGTTTAATCAAAGTTTAAAGGGTCAAAAAAGTAGTTTTTAAATTATGCGTAAACTTTGTCACTTTTCTCCACAAATAGCGACCTGATTGGTGTAAAACTACGAATTATATTTACAAGAGGTATTAACACATTGAATAAAGTCAAAATTAGAAACAAGCAGAAACAAGCCACTAGACCAGGGCTATTCAACTGAAGGCCCAGGGGCCAAATTAGGCCCGTCAAGGGTTATGAGCCGGCCCTCAATCATCTTACAAAAAATATAGAAAATATTGTATCTTTTGTTATTGGTTTAGACCTAGTTTAGTCCTAGTTTAGACCTGTTTAGTCCTGGTTTAGTCTTAGTTTAAATCTGGTTTACTCCTGGTTTATAACTGGTTTAGATTTAGTTTAGACCTGGTTTAGTCCTGGTTTAGACCTGGTTTAGTCCTGCATTAAGCCTGGCTTAGTCCTGGTTTAGAATTTAGACCTGGTTTAGACCTAGTTTAGTCTATGTTTAAATCTGGTTTAGTCTTGGTTTAGAACTGGTTTAGATTTAGTTTAGACCTGGTTTAGTCCTGCATTAAGCCTGGTTTAGTCCTGGTTTAGAATTTAGACCTAGTTTAGTCTATGTTTAAATCTGGTTTAGTCTTGGTTTAGAACTGGTTTAGATTTAGTTTGGACCTGGTTTAGTCCTGGTTTAGAATTTAGACCTAGTTTAGTCCTTGTTTAGACCTGGTTTAGTCTTAGTTTAAATCTGGTTTAGTCTTGGTTTAGAACTGGTTTAGATTTAGTTTAGACCTGGTTTAGTCTTGCATTAAGCCTGGTTTAGTCCTGGTTTAGAACTTAGACCTGGTTCAGTACTGATTTAGTCCTTTTGTAGTCCTGGTTCAGTCCTGATTCAGACTGGTTTACATGTTTTTCGTATTTCAAAAGTGTTGGACACATTTCCGGCCCGAGGACTGAAAAATCTGTCCCTCTGTAAAATAAAATTAAACCCTGCACTCGACTGTGAAAGCTTTACACTTTTGATGACACTCAGCAAAGCCCAAACTCTCTAAAAATCCAAACCAGGCCCCAATTAAAACGATTATAAAGTGGCGTGTTACCTTGGCGTATCTGATCTGCAGCGCCCCGGTCTCCAGCTGCTTGACCCTGGAGTCGTGGGTGGACACCAGCGCCCCGTCCTTCCTCCACAGGATGGTGGGGGTGGGGGTCCCCGAGGCCTGGCAGCTCAGCACCACCGTCCCGTCCACCGCCACCGTCTGGTTGGTGGGGCCCTGCCGGATCACCGGAGGGGGCCGGTCCGACACCACTGAGAACGACACGAGAGGGAAGTAAGGACTGGAACGTAACTAAAATGTGTTTGATGCAGTGTTTCCCAACCAGGGGTATGGGGACCCCAAGGGGTACGTGGGGAGGTACTTGGAATGGTTTCAGGTTTTAAATGAAGATGAAATGTACTTTTATCTGAATAAAAAGTGTCATTAGTTGTAAATGTAGCATCTTTTTGGAGCATCTTAGACAATAAATATAATTAAAACCATAAATATAATAGTAACAATTGACAATATTCGACTACTAAACTCATTTATTTGCTTGAAACTCAAGTTAAGGGCTACTCTGAGTGTGAGACAAAAGGGGGAACTCGAGACAAAAAGGTTGGAATGAGGTTTATGAAGGCTTTGGACCAGCTTAGTCAGATTTCATCTTTTAAAGCCAATATTTAAAAGCCAGAAAAGGGAGAAAGACTCACCCTCTGGCACAACGAGAACTGAAGCTGTTTGAAATAAGGCGACAAACAATAGCTGCTAGCATGCACTGGATGAAGCCTTCAGTGTTCTCAAACTTGAAGAATTGACCCTTTGTGTGTTTGATCACAAAATGATGATGATGATGATTTTTATTTATAGAGTGCTTTTCCACCTAACAGGCACACAAAGTGCTTTACAAACCGTTCAAACTACAGTTGCCGTTACAACATAAAATATACAGTTACATTTAAAGAAACAATGAGCAGACACAACATACAGTTGTAACTACAGTTGCGGTCACAACAAAATAAAATGTTGCGTTCCATTAGCCCAGTTTAGCCAGAAGTTAGCATTAATGCATTTTCAATATGAGAGTTAGCATTAGTCTCTAAACATCGCAAAAACCAGGTCTGAACCCACTGGACTCACACGAGGAACACCAGAGCAGAGTTAGAACACATGACCACATTTAGCAGTGTTTTGTGTAGATTGTTACTGTTAGTGATTAGCTGAAATTAGCATACATGCTAACAACTTAATAATAAACATTTCTTAAATCAAATCTTATTCTAGACAATAATGCACCAAAAACACAGCGGGCCACAACAGTTTGACAGAAAAACTGTTTTGTTTCTCCGAGTGCCATAAATCCTTCAACAGGGCTGTTCAACTTAAGGCCCGGGGGCCAAATCCAGCCCTCCAAGGGATATGATACGGCCCTCGACCAATCTTCAAAAATATAGAAAACATTTTGTTACTGGTTTAGTCATGGTTTAGTCCAGTCCTGGTTTAGACCTGGTTTAGACTTGGTTTACTCTTGGTTTAGCTCTGGTTTAGTCCTGTTTAGTCTTAGAACTGGTTTAGTCCTGGTTTAGACCTGGTTTAGTCCTGGTTTAGACCTGGTTTAGAATTGGTTTAGACCTGGTTTAGACCTGGTATAGACCTGGTTTAGACCTGGTTTAGACCTGGTTTAGACCTGGTTTAGACTTGGTTTGCTCTTGGTTTAGTTCTGGTTTAGTCTTAGAATTGGTTTAGTCCTGGTTTAGTCCTGGTTTAGACCTGGTTTAGAATTGGTTTAGACCTGGTTTAGACCTGGTATAGACCTGGTATAGACCTGGTATAGACCTGGTGTAGACCTGGTTTAAAACTGGTTCAGTCCTGGTCCAGTTCTACTGATATTGTTATCATATTTTCTTATTTCTTTTTCATATTTCTAAAGCATTGGACATGTTTTCGACCCAAAGGACAAAACCATCCACGTGTTCTGTAGAAACACGTGAACTTCAGATTCTAGCGGCTGAAGTCCGACATCGACAGTTATCACGCGTTGAATGAGTTTTTCATTCGCCGCTCTGTTAAAACGAACGAACAGAACGTAAACACACCGGTCCTTATAAACGCCGTGTCGTCAGAACGTTTGAAATTCCAGAAATGAAACAAAAGAAGAAGGAAGAAGAAGAAGCAGCAGAAGAAAGAAGGAAGAAGAAGGAAGAAGAAGCAGCAGCAGAAGAAGGAAGAAGAAGAAGCAGAATATGAAGAAGAAGAAGGAAGAAGAAGCAGCAGCAGAAGAAGAAGGAAGAAGAAGAAGAAGGAAGAAGCAGCAGCAGCAGCAGCAGAAGAAGAAGAAGAAGCAGCAGCAGAAGAAGGAAGAAGCAGAAGAAGAAGCAGCAGCAGAAGAAGGAAGAAGCAGAAGAAGAAGAAGGAAGAAGAAGCAGCAGCAGAAGAAGAAGAAGAAGGAAGAAGAAGCAGCAGCAGAAGAAGGAAGAAGAAGAAGCAGAAGAAGAAGAAGGAAGAAGAAGCAGCAGCAGAAGAAAAAGGAAGAAGAAGGAAGAGGAAGCAGCAGCAGAAGAAGAAGGAAGAAGAAGAAAAAGATGATGAAGAAGAAAGAATAATTATAATAATAAGGGAATAATAATATCCCTGTTCAATAGAAACACGTGAACTTCAGATTCTTTCATTTTTTTTATTTTTCCATTCGCCGCTCTGTTAAAACGAACGAACAGAACGTAAACACACTGGTCCTTATGAACGCCGTGTCGTCAGAACGTTTGAAATTCCAGAAATGAAGCGACTGGAGGCAAAATGAAGAAGACCACAACACAACGACGGGAAAACACGCAGACGAGGAACGAGGCGACCGGAGCGTGCGAGCCACAGTCACCCAATAAAGTCTGAGCGCAGGCACCAAACCACTGCAGCCCTCATGGCACGGAAACCCAACTCAAGGGTCTAACTTTGGACTTAACCAGGACTTAATCAGCTCTAAACCAAGACTAAAACACGTCAAAAGACAAATAACAAATTGGAAGAAGGAAGTGTTTTGAATTAGAAAAGAATTGTCCTGAATCGCATAAATCTCCAGACAGTGTCGACCGCTAAACATGTGGACTGCAAAACATTTGGGCTCAAATTATAGGTTTTAAAAGCGGTGCCCTAAATACAATTTCGCCATCACAACATTGTTAAATTATGCATGCATAGTTCAGCAGCCACGGCACGTCAAAACAATAAGTGGAGCAAAACAGCGCAGTTAATTTAGCCGACGGACCGATGAGAAACTGTTTGTGATGCAGAGGCTTCTCAGCGCAGTATTATAGGTCAGGGGTGTCCAAAGTTGAAGACGAAAGAATAAGAAGAAGAACAAGAACAAGAAAAAAGAAGAAGAAAAAAGATGAAGAAGAAAGAATAATAATAATAAGAAGAAGAAGAAGAAGAAAAAAGATGAAGAAGAAGAAGGAAGAAGCAGCAGCAGCAGTAGCAGAAGCAGCAGAAGACAAAAGAATAATAATAAGAAGAAGAAGAAGAAAGAAGAAGAAAAAAGATGAAGAAAAAAAAATGATGAATAAATAATAATAATAATAATAATAATAAGAATAATAATAAGAATAAGAAGAATAAGAAGAAGAAGAAGAAGAAAAAAGATGAAGAAGAAACAAGAAAAAAAGATGAAGAAAGAATAATAATAAGAAGAAGAAGAAGAAAAAAGAAGAAGCAGAAGGAAGAAGCAGCAGCAGCAGAAGAAGAAGCAGAAGAAGCCACAGAAGAAGCAGAAGAAGAAGAAGGAAGAAGAAGGAAGAAGAAGAAGCAGCAGAAGAAGAAGCAGAAGAAGCAGCAGCAGAAGACGCAGAAGAAGAAACAGAAGAAGCAGCAGCAGCTGCCGAGTGGAGCTGTGCCGTCGGCCCGAACATCTCCGGAGACTTGTAAATCTCCCGGCCGGCCTCGCTCCTCATTTGTTTCCCCGCTCTGTAATTTATCCCGCCGCCCCCCTCTCCTGCGCCGTTATCGCCCTCCATCGCTCTCCATCGCTCTCCATCGCTCTCCATCGCTCTGCTGATAGCCGTTTCTGTCCACAACCAAGATTTACTCGCAACCTTGGCTCATTTAGGACCAATCAAAGGAGAGTTAACACTGTGCAGGAAACACAGGGTGATTTATGTGGGTCCAGAGCAGGTCCAGGGAGTAATATGTGCGTCTGCCTTTGTGCAAGAGACGAGACAATAAAGAGGTGAGCTGTAATTACCACAAACGCACCAAGGAGAGGGGCAGGCTTTAATGTTAGCTTTGGTAATGATTACTGCTGTTATACAGAGCAGAAGGGAGCTACTGTGGCCCAAAATGTGGAGGAATGTGACCGTAGAGTGGAACATTTGGAGGTAGATGTATAAAATAGCTCAAATTGTACAAGAAAATCTAACTTTATAATAACTAGACCTATTCCTTTTGCGCTTTGGGTGCCTATTAGGTGGAAAAGCGCTCTATAAATAAAAATTATTCTTCTTCTTCCCGCCTTAATAAAACATGAACTAAGACTTAATTCATAATCAACAAATAGTTTATTAAGAATGATTCAGGTTTAGTAACTGTTTAAATATTCTAACGTTAATTTCTACCCTTAACCTTAATTAAGTCGTTACTAAGCCTGAATCATGTTTAATAAACTATATATTCATTATTAATTAAGTCTTTGTTAATTCTTTATTAAGGCAAATAAGATGTAGATATTATAAAGTGGTACAGAATAAATCTGAATAGAATTAAAAGATGTGTACTGCTTTAATAAAGACAACTACAGGTCAAACTTTTCATGAAAAACGTTTCAATTTTTTGCTTTTTTAGTCGTTTGCACATTTAAACAAAACTGTTTTTAGCCTGGATTTAAACATTGTCAGAGCAGAGGTCTGTCTCACATCTTCAGGAAAAGTGTTCCAGATTTTAGCTGCAAAAAACTGAAACGCCGATTCCCCATGTTTAGTCCTGATGTTTTAAGCTCCACCACATCTACATTCAGTCTCAGTGCCTTAATATCAAGTCTGTCTCGCACCAAAATGTTAGTTATTTCGGTTAAAATTGTAGAAAATCTTAAATTTGCTGTAAAAAGTACTTCTCAGGACAATGTGGGCCAATTCACCAGGAAGCCTGAGGGCCAAGAAAAATTGGTCTGAGGGCCGCATTTGGCCCACGGGCCTTAGTTTGGACATGCCTGTTCTAGAGTGAGTGTGAAGCGTCCTACCGTCGGTGACCTCCAGCAGGGCCTTGGTGATGACGCTGCCGGCGATGTTGAGGGCCTGGCAGCTGTAGTAGCCCACGTCGGAGCGCTCAGCGTCGGTGATGGTCAGGTCTCCGCTCTGGGACACGGAGAAGCGGCTGGACGGCTGAGGGGGCTGGTACGAGAACAGCAGGTTCTGGAGGACAGCGGGACACGTTAGAAACTCTGGACTGGAATTAGGGCTGTAGTCGTTTAGTCGATTAGTCGGTCGATGGTGTCTTAGTCCAGTGGTTCTCGGGGGGTCGCGAGGGATGAGCTGGGAGTCACGAGATGATTTCAAGATCTAATTTTAATTATTTTTTATATTAAAAACACTCAGGGGTGCACAGTGGCAGAGCGGCTAGAGCTTCTGCCTCTCAATAAGGAGATCGTGGGTTCGAATCCCGGACCACCCCAACATCACACCATCTCTCTGGGTGGAGTCTGCATGTCCTCCCCGTGTTACCGTGGGTTCTCTCTGGGTTCTCTGGCTCCTCCCACCGTCCAAAGACATGACTGTGTTCAGGTTAATTGAGAACTCTAAATTGTCCCTTAATGTATGAATGTGAGAGTGAATGGTTGTCTGTCCTTGTCTGTGTCTCTGTGTTTGCTGTGATGAGTTGTCCACTGTCCAGGGTGTACCCCGCCTAAGGCCCAATGTCACTGGGACAGGCTCCAGTCACCCGCGACCCCTAACGGGAATAAGCGGTAGAAAATGAATGAATGAATGAATTAATTAAAAACAGTATATTTTGTGAAATAAGGTCCATTAAGACTATAAACTATTCAAATAACCAGCATTAAACCTGATTTAACACACTTGGACACTTAAAACTATCACTACATTCATTTTCATTTCGCTTTGGGGTCCCGAGTTGGTTGCATGGCTATTATGGGGGTCCCAGCCAGAAAAGTTTGAGAACCACTGTCTTAGTCGACCAAGATTTTTATTAGTCGACTAATTGTTTTATTTATATTAAATTATTATGAAATGATTTATAAGGCAAAAACACGAAGATATGAAGTGAGGTTGCTGAAGATTATGGAGGCTTTATATATAAATACACTGTCTATTTGTACTTTTCTGTGTAAATAGTTGTTTTTGCATGAACTGTGTGTCTACATTGTTTATTGTCTATAAATGTAATTGTATATGTTATGTTGTAACGGCAACTGTAGTTTCAACGGTTTGTAAAGCGCTTTGGGTGCCTATTAGGTGGAAAAGCGCTCTATAAATAAAAATTCTTCTTCTTCTTCTTCTTCTTCATGAACTCCTCCACAGTTGAGTTCTTTTTAGTGCAGTTTGGTTTGATACATGGAAATTCTTTACAGTTTTGATATATTTTTGCCACGCCCCCTTTTAGTCGACTAATCAGTCGATTGGGCTGGTCTTTAGTCAACCAAGAATTTCTTTAGTCTACTACAGCCCTAACTGTTAATATGGATGTATTAAATGAACTGGATAAGTCACGCCCCCTCTGTACGCGAGCCGGATTGATTAGTGGCCGTGCGAGGTATTGCAGCCTCTTTTTGTATTATTGCATATTATAGTTGCAGACAAGACTTCATTCTTTTCAGTATTTAAATGAAATAGAAAGAAATGTTCTTTTTAATTGTTTCTAAAGTCACAGAAGTTACCGTTTTTATATGAAGTGTCACAGTAAAGAGCCACGTTGGACGATAGAAACAGACTAGAGACACCTGTAAATTGTATTTTATTTCATTTCAGACGCTGCATTTTTTGATCTATTTGGTCTAATAAGAAGAATACAATTACAATCACACAAGCTAATGTTTACACCAAAATTTGGTCGTTCCCGTCGCGCAAAGCATCATGGGGGATTGTCATAGCGTAATGTGGAAGAAAAAAACATTTTTGCTTTCATGCACCAATGAGCACACGCCATAGGGATGAACAGGGCGCCATTTTGAGTTCATTTTCCAGGTTTAATTATAATTCTATGGATGTTAATACCATGATTTTGGGCTGATTTTTTACTATAAAATCCAAAATCTTCTATGTTTTTTTTTACTCTTAATAAACCAGCCATTTACAAACAGAAACGCATCCCTGTACAATTTATCAGACTTTATCGTACATCATTCACAGAACAATTTGGAAACTCACTCACTACTTCCTGCTGACTGCACACGTGACTTTAGTGTCAGGGTGAAACAAAGTAAACTAAACTCTGCCAAAAAATGGATTTCTGTAAAAAAAACAAAACATTAAACCAATCCATCTTATATTTATGAACTAATATCAAGATGGATCTCACGTTGTATTAAAAAACGGACTGGATTATTCTTTTTGCCTGAGCTGGGAATAACAAACAATCTTGCAATCAACGCTAGCCATGACACTAGCAACTTTACAGCTTAACTTTTTAGCTTGTTTTGAGGAGATTTTACCATCTTTTTTCACGTATTAAAGACAAATGAGTTTTTCCCCCATCAGATATATTATAAAAGCAGCTCTTATATACAGTCTGCATCTAATTATAGAGTTTTTTTTATGTTTGTTTTTTTAATTCTCCGTGAAGCAAGACGTGTGCTGTTAGCATGCTACGGGTTGTTAGCTTTAGCGTGACAGTAAAGATAAGATAAGAGAACCTTTATTTGTCCCGAAATGGGGAAATTTCAGTGTTGCAATGCACAGTTCAAGAAAAGCAGGACTAAAAACATGCAATAAATTAAAAAAAAAAACGACAAGATAAATAACTTTTAAAATAGACTTAAATCTAACCGCTAACACGATAAGCAGGTAGGGCTTATCACGCCAGAATCAGAACTGTTAATAGTGATCATAAAAATAAAATAAATATGGTTGATTCCGTTGGAGGATTAGCCCAATTGTTCAGTCCCGGGACGTTGCTGGCTGTGGTTGTGTCGTGTTGTGCGTTCGTTCGTTGTCCCCCGACCCGTGAACCCTCCGGTGACGCGGCGTGCCTTACCTGGCTGCCCTCCCTCTGCCAGAAGATGGCGGGCTGGGGGTTCCCTGTGGCCTCGCACTGGAAGGTGACGGTCCGGCCCACGCCCACCACCTGGTTCCTGGGCCGCACCACGAACGCCGGCGGCACTGCGGGACGAGCGGACACAGGTTACACTCACGGTAAAGACACACGGGACACGCCCCACAGATTGAGAACCATTTGATCCAAAAAAGTGCATCGTGTCTGCTTTAAAGTGCCTATGGTTTTTATGATGTTCCAATTTCGACTCTATTTGGTGTATTCATAAGTTTTACAACAATCAGGTCGCTGTTTGTGGAGAAAAGTTGAAAAATCTGTTGAAAATTACAGGAAGTAAACAAATAGATGACATCACACTGGGGAGATAAAGGTTATGCATAATTTATACAAAAGAAATTACTTTTTGGACCCTTTTAACATCGATTCAGCAAAATAAAGGTGTCAAATTTTTTTCTCTGTTAAAAAACAACAACATTAGATTAGTGACATTAGATGAGTTTTGGCCCGGTGTACAGGATGTTTCTTGGTAATTTCCCAGTGTGATGTCATCATTTACAACCAGGAAGTAAAATTAAAAGCCTAAAAAAATGCTAAACTGGGATAAAATTTGTAAAGAATTTTAGCAGATTTGAAATATATTTATCTTTAACTGCATTTTAGTCAAACGAGTCGTCCAACCTGTCAGAGGCCCTTTAAAATTAGGATGGTTCGGTATAGATTCGGCTTGATGTTTGCTAATATTTAGATCCATAGCAAAGCCCAAAACTCCATTTTAAAGCTGGGATACCTAACTTGTTTTTTCCTCACAATTAGTACATTTGTCTCCATCTAATAATTAACCCTCGTGCTTCTTTAAAACCATCTAGATTTGAGGACAAATCTTGGACAACCTTGTACTGTACACTGCAAAAACTAATTTCTAGATGAGTTAAAATGTGTTGATTTCAGGATATTAATCTGAATTTCAGACGTTTTGACTCGTTAAGATCAGTGGAGACGATTTATTTGATGGAACTAGATTATTTTACTTGTTTCAAACCGTTTGTGACTTGTTTCAATACATTATTTCTTACTTCAATCCAAATGATCTGTCAGTGGTTAAGATCATTTTACTGACCCGACTGACAAATGTATTTTCTTATTTTAACATAAATGATGGTCTGATCATCAGAAATACCTTGAAACCAGTGAAATATTCTGCATCACATCAGCAATTAAATCTCATCGAGTCAAAACTTCTCAAATCCAGATAAAAATGATCAATTCAAGCCATTTTAAGCTTGAATAGATTTACATTTTAGATCATTTGGATTGAAGTAAGAAATAATGTGTTGAAACAAGTCACAAACGGTTTGAAACAAGTCAAATAATCTAGTTCCATCAAATAAATCGTCTCCACTGATCTTAACGAGTCAAAACGTCTGAAATTCACATTAATATCCTGAAATCAACACATTTTAACTCATCTAGAAATTTGTTTTAGCAGTGTACTTCGTTCCTAATCCTAATAAACAAGATTATTAAGAATGATTCAGGCTTAGTAACATTAAAGGGCCTATGACAGGTTGAAGTACTCCTTTCAGTAAAACACAGTTAAGATAATTATATTCAAGATTCTGCTGAAAAGAAAACCATTTTTATCCCAGTTTGGCAGTTTTTTAGGTTTAAATTTTGACTTCCTGGTTGTAAATCGTGACATCACACTGGGGAATTCTGTAACTGTTGCCTAGAAACCATGTCATACACTGAGTGAAAACTCCTCGAA
The DNA here is from genome assembly GCA_019453435.1 of Rhinogobius similis. NCBI lineage: Eukaryota > Metazoa > Chordata > Actinopteri > Gobiiformes > Gobiidae > Rhinogobius > Rhinogobius similis. The sequence goes on from CM033625.1 coordinate 3,284,768, forward strand.
CGTCACGGAAATTATTATTTGACAAATAAAAACACATAGGAACGACTTTATTTTGATGAATTAGTGTTTAAAGGATCAGAAAAATGTGTTTGTTGGATGTAAATTGTCCCTGGTGAGTCTCCCCAGTGTGATGTCATCGTGTTTGCTCTACTTCCTGTAAAGTTCAACATATTTTTCAACTTTTCTTCACAAACTGACACCTGATTGGAGTAAAACTATCATTTATATTCACAACAGGTTTTATTCCAACAAATAAAGTCAAAACTAGAAAATCATAAAAATCTGTCATACGCACTTTAACCTCTTAACAAAATCTACACTTGAAGAATTCTTAAATACAATTTTATCATTCTGAATTAAGTCTTTTTCATGCTTTATGGACTACTTAACCTCATTAAGTACTTACTAAGCCTGAATCATTCTTAATAAAACAGTTTTTCATGAATCCTAACCCACTTAAGTCTTTGTTCGTGCTGTGTTCAGGTGTCGTTAGCGTAAAGCAGTTCCTCTAATTAAACCCAGTCCTGTTGAAAGCTTCCAAACCAGACTGATTTGCCTCGCAGTCCGGGGCAGACGTACGAGTCTGTTCCGCGGATGTTTTGCATGTTGTATTCGCCAATCAAATAGTGAGGGTGGTTTTCAAAGCAGGCGGGTCGGAGATGTGACCCAGCGCCCTCGTTTGCATGAGTCTGAGTGCAGGACGTTTACATTCACACCGTGACAAAGCAGGGAAACTGAGGGACTGTGATAAAACGACTGTGCAAGGAACATTAACACTGCAAAAACAAGTTCTAGATGAGTTAAAATGTGTCGATTTCAGGATATTAATCTGAATTTCAGACGTTTTGACTCGTTAAGATCAGTGGAGACGATTTATTTGATGGAACTAGATTATTTTACTTGTTTCAAACCGTTTGTGACTTGTTTCAACACATTATTTCTTACTTCAGTCCAAATGATCTAAAATGTAAATCTATCCAATCTTAAAATGGCTTGAATTGATCATTTTTATCTGGATTTGAGAAGTTTTGACTCGATGAGATTTAATTGCTGGGTTGGTTAGGATGGTTAGAGATTTACTGCTTTAGCATCAAAAAGACAGTAGTAGAACTGTAATTTGTTTATTTAAGGATCCCCATTAGTCTCTACAGCAGCAGAGACTATTCTTCCTGGAGTCCTGTAATGATTAATCAACGAATTGTGACAAGTAAAAAAAAACTGTTAAAATAAATTGTAGTCGGATTTTGACAGTCGTGATTGTTAGCAGTTGTAGCGTTGTCGACTATCAGAGTTAAATAGAGTCAACAGAGCAGTCTGGGAGTCAAAGGTAGAACTTCTAAAATCTCACCAAAAAATTGAGAATTTCTTCAACATAATTACATAGAAATTGAACATAGAATGATAGAGAAAAAGTCAACATGTCAGGAAAACTAAAAATCTACCAAGGCAGAGTAAAAAGACTGTAAATGATCTCCTGCACAGCAAAAAATGTAAATCTATTCAATCTTAAAATGGCTTGAATTGATCATTTTTATCTGGATTTGAGAAGTTTTGACTCGATGAGATTTAATTGCTGATGTGATGCAGAATATTTCACTGGTTTCAAGGTATTTCTGATGATCAGACCATCATTTTGATTAAAATAAGAAAATACATTTGTCAGTCGGGTAAGTAAAATGATCTTAACCTCTGACAGATCATTTGGATGTCGGGCTGTAGTCGTTTAGTCGATTAATCGGTCGATGGTGTTTTAGTAAACCAACATTTTTATTGTCGACTAATTATTTTATTTAGATTAAAAGTTTTTATATGACAAAAACAACAAAAAAGTGAGGATATGGAGTGGGTTAGCTAAAGATTTTGGAGTGAATCATGAGTTTAATCAAATTTACATACATAAGAATACACTGTTTCTGGTACTTTTTTGTAAATATTGTTGTTTTTGGCATGAATTCCCGTGCTTTTTGGTGCAGTTTGGGTCAAATACAGAGAGAGAGATTTGCCACATCCCCTTTTTAGTCGATTAATCGGTCGATAAGGCAGGTCTCTAGTCGACCAAGAATTTATTTAGTCGACTACAGCCCTAGAAACAAGTCACAAACGGTTTGAAACAAGTAATATAATCTAGTTCCATCAAATAAATCTTAACGAGTCGAAACGTCTGAAATCCAATGATGAGGGAGCAACAGCCAGCTATCAATAGAACAATAGATCTAAGACAATAATAGACCTTAGCCACAGGTGAAACTGGGCAGGGCCAACTATTAAACTAACAAAGGCAGACCCATTATCAAGTTTCAGGTGACAAACAAACAATTTTCCTAACGAAGACAGGGTTCAGTGACTCCTCCCTGGGGGCAGGACTCCCACTACTTAGAGTAACATAAGCCCGAGTTCCCATACCAGCTCTCTGATTGACAATGACTTTTGGATAAAAGTCGAAACGTCTCGATCTTCAAACGGCGTCCGGATGACAACCCCTGAAACCCTTTCTACGTCTGAAATCCAATCCAAAAGCAACACATTTTAACTCATCTAGAAATTCAGTTTTTGCACTTCTAATTCTGCCGCTGCGACGCCATTATGCACAAAAGCGCCCCGCCCCGTCCCGTCACTCCAGACACATCCGTCGGCCCCCGTCTCGGCCCATGGCGTGTCACGTGTGGCCCCCAAACGTCACCGTGAGACGAGGCTGCGTTACCTTGGAGCGCCCCGTCCTCGGCACATGTTTTTGTCCCTTTACCGTTTATGTCTGTCGCCGTGACAACAGACACATGATTGGCGGGTGGTGGTGGTGGTGGTGGTGATGGGAGGAGAAGGATGCCCCTGTCAGTGCGGTGAACAGGTGACGGGTGACATGTTGGACTTACCAGACACGACTGAAAAAAGGGAACAGAAACAGAACAAGACAACAGCCAGGATGAGTCATAAATCATAAACAACATGGAGATAAAAAATGAGCAAACACAACGTGAACGATGCAAATGTGGGATGTTGAATGTTGTGGTTGGCTGGCGGGTCAGGTGGCGGGGGTGGAGTGTGAGGCAGCCGCGCACAAAAGGGTTATCGAGGGTTTTGCGTCGTGGCTTTGGGCAACGTGACAAAGGAAGAAAGGCTAGCACGGAACGCTAACGGACAACAGACAACACAAACCGGGAGAAATGATGTTATGTCGTATCTAAGGGTCTTCTGCCTGGAGGAACTGTCTCTACACTAGATGAACTGTTCCTCTTCTCCCTGGAGGAACTCTCTCTACACTAGATGAACTGTTCCTCATCTGCCTGGAGGAACTCTCTCTACACTAGATGAACTGTTCCTCATCTGCCTGGAGGAACTCTCTCTACACTAGATGAACTGTTCCTCATCTGCCTGGAGGAACTCTCTCTACACTAGATGAACTGTTCCTCATCTGCCTGGAGGAACTCTCTCTACACTAGATGAACTGTTCCTCATCTGCCTGGAGGAACTCTCTCTACACTAGATGAACTGCTCCTCATCTGCCTGGAGGAACTCTCTTTAGACTAGATGAACTGTCCCTCATTTGTTTTTTGTTGTTTTTCGTTGATAGAAGGAGGGTCAAGGATAGGGGGCGCTCTCGGATAGTTTTTTATTTGATAAATTCTATTGAACATTGTTTATTTAAACTGCTTTTACCTGTGGCCCATCGACGCAACTGTTGTTGTGATTTTGGGCGCTACAAAATTTGATTGATTTTGAGCCAGGAACAGTGCTGTTATTAAATATTTATCAATATTTATTAAATCTTGAGCCAGAAACTTGGTCAGGAGTAGCTAGCTGGAGGATTAGCATATGCATATAATACTCTAATGCAGAGTTTTACAGTTATATGAGACATTCTTCTGGCTTTAATTGGCTTTTAAACATGCTTTTGCACACCTTGGTCTAAGTATTCCCCATTTTGCAACTTTAATTTATGGCTTTGCAGCTTTGGAACGATGAAAACATGAATAATGAAAGATGTTCTAGAGCCATGCGTTCGTTGTGAACACAATTTGAGCACGGATTTAGCCTGGTGATGGTTTATGGACATAAAAACTGCATTTGAGAAGTTTGGATTTTCCTCCTGTGACGGAACAATTTGAAATGAAGTGTTATGTGAGGTGTAGAGAGCACAACCTCGGCAATTGTTTGGACCTGACGACAAACAGAAAAGTCATCTGAAAGAATGAACAGAATGTATGGGGAAAATTATGACTTCTTGGTTCAGTTGTAGGACATTTAAATGGAAAACATCAAACTGGTTAATTGATTAAATGATTATATAAATACCTAATTAAGTAATCGAATAATCATTAACACATCTATACAAAGACTCCAAAACATGCCATGAGCTGAGAAGAGATTTTGTGACTCAGACAGAGCAAGAATCACTCAAAAATGACACGAAAATTGTGTAAATTTCAGCTTTATCTGTGTCAAGTTGAATAAAAATGTTGTATTCCCGGCCTTTCATGTTCTAAACAACGAATCGATGAATCAAAAGAATAATCGCCAGACTAATCGACGACCAAAATAATCATTAGTTTCATCCGTACATCAGACCGAACCGACTCTTTAACGCTTTAATGACAAGCTGTTCAATTATGCTCTTATGGTGATTACATTTTATTATACAATAGCCTACCATGTTAACCTTATAAAAGTCAATTTAGCGTGACACGTCCTCCAAATGTCACCCCCACGTGGCACCGAGTGAGTGTTAATCAATTCAAATTAGACGTAATTCAAAGAGGACACACAGTATCTCACAAAAATACATAGTTTTTTTTAGCTTTTAATGATGTTATAAAGTTGTGCCGTTATCAAAAACTTACCTGGAATTGTATTTTGTGTCATTAAAGTTTGTTTCATTCATCCTGATTCAGCCTTTGTTGTTCATAAATCAGTCTATTCCAATATTCATCGTCAGCAACGTGACAAAAAAATGCAGCAGAAGTCTCCTGTTCAGTTTTTAAGTCCTGAAACCTGGTTTAAGTATTCCTGCTGTCAGTGCCCTCACTAATCAAATCAAATCAAATCAAATCAAACTTTATTTATAAAGCGCTTTTCATACAATAATTGTAACACAAAGTGCTTTCCAGTTTACATATTAAAAACAATTCCCCAATCCCACCCCCACCCCGGCCCAACCATCCCTATATTAAAACTTCCATGCAAACACATACACACACACACACACACACACACACACGCACACATTCACGCACACATTCACGCACACATACATGCAATAAGATAATGGGCATGAGGCTGAATGCAGGTGAACCAGTTGTGAGAGCACCATCAGAGGAGCCGTCTGCACCAGGAGCAGAGAGTCGCCTGCAGCCAGAGGACACTAAACACCAGGGGCGGACATAGGGCAGAGGGGGGCAAAATAAGGCCACACGCGGCCATTTTGGCATTTTGATCCGGCCCCCAAAGCATTTAACAAACATTTTTATGAGTTCAGTATGGTGCATTTGTCATGTTATAGTTGTCTGAGGCTGCAGTTGTTCATTTAAGATCAGTTTTGAGAAAAGCCACCTCTAGAATAAAACCAAACTTTGATGCTTTGACTAAAAAGAGTGACCAACGGCACTGTTTCCTCTAAAATAAATAAAGGTAATGATTTATTCTAAAAAACAACTGTTACCATGGAAACCCGCCATGTTTGCAGCTGGTGTGTTAAACTTACACAGAAAAACATTAGCATCACGTTCATGTATAATGTCAAGTCACGAACGGTTTAAAACAAGTAAAATAATCTAGTTCCATCAAATAAATAGTTTTTCCGTCACCGCCAAATTTCTTTTCAACAAGTTAAGAACTCACATGACTCGGCTCCATAACCCACACTTTAATATCGCGCTATAATAAATCTTGCCGCGCACAAACGTCAGCGGAGCCAGCGCTAGCATTAGCCCGTTGACAAGCCCTCCTTTCATGCGCGTCTCCTGGCTCTGGTCCTAATGCCGTTACATGGAACATTAGAAACGCTGCTGTTCCACTCGCAGCGTCCGACTGCACATAAATCAAGAGCAAAACACGCTCTGTACGCGCTGGAAAATGTGTTCATGTGTGGCAGCGTCTTTTAGGATATTTATTGCTGTCATTTGTGAGAACTGAAGAGCGGAGTCCGTTTGAATAGAATAGTATCACGTCTTTTGTTTGAGTTTGATTTTCTCGCGCGCTGGTTTGGTCCTGGTTTAGTTTTGGTTTAGATTTGGTCTAATCCAGGTTTCATTTCCAGTTTTTATCTTGTTTTTTTGCGAAACGTGGGTTTGTCTGGATTCTACACCATTTACTCTTGGTTTAGTCGAGGTTAGACTTGAATAAATCTAGTTTAAATCTGACTTAAGTCTTTGTCACAGTTTTTCTAGTTTTACTTTTGTTTTGACCTGATTTACTCCTTGAAGTTCTTTTAAAGTAGAACTAAGTAACATTTTGACCTTATTAATGTCTTCAGAAGTCCATGTGGTGATTGTAAATGTATTTTGTACTACAGGCAAAACTCTTTTTAAAAATTTTTTGTTTTTTATTTGTTGTTTGTTTGTTCTCTCACACATCGACTTTCATGTGGAAACAACAAACGTGTCCAATCTGCTCCTAAAGAGGTTTTATTCTTCCATTGAATCCACTTCATCCATAGATTTCTCTGGGACATTGTAACTTCAAAGGACGTTTTCTTAAAATGCATTTTTGTCCCTCGAGACATAAAGATCAGCCTTAAAGTAGATCCTGCACCAAACTGTACAATCTGGACTCAACAGGATTTAGACCAAACGGACACAAGGATTTATTATATCTGATTCTAAAACTGATTTATTGAAGTTTTAAGTCAAATAAGACAAAAATCTGAATTTTTAGGACAATTTTCAGTCCAATCTAGTTTATCCTCTGTACATTTTTTTTGTAACTAATATGTTGAATAAATAAAATTAACCAAGACATTTAAACCTGGTTCTGTCCATTTTTCAGATTTAAATGTCCCAAATATGTGGATTTTTGGACATTTTTTCACATAAAATGCCTTATTTTTACATGAAAACATGACATGATGAAAAACTTGTAATACATGTTTTTCTTACATTTATGTGACTAAACTACAGGAGAAGTTTAACATTTATATCTTTAAATTTAAGATTTTTTCCTGTTCACCTGCAGCGTCTCACCTTAATCAATAACTGTGAACTGAACGATCGCGGTTATCGATTTACCCAATAACATTGATATCTTCAGCGCCAATAACCTTTACCTTTTGTTTTGACCTGATTTAGTCCGGCGTTAGTCTTGTTTTAGTCTTGGATCAGACCTGGTTCAGTTCTGCTTTGGGTCTTAAGTTCGCTGGGACTCGTAGCTGCAAAACTTTTCTGCAGAATTCTGTGTCTTGGAACGTTGTGAGTAGAACAAAGAGAGCAAACATGGAGCTGGTTAAAGGCAGAATGTCTGAGCTCCTCGTCTCGTCCAAAGGTTTGGAAGAGGATTCAAACGTTTTCGGTTCAGTGACGATTTCATTTCATTTTTTGGCAGCAAAACCTTTGTCTGCTCTTCATTTGGACAATATTCTTATAACAATCCAAGACAGTTTTTAGACACAGCACAGACAGGGCTGAAGCACCGAATTCTGGGCCGGTTCGGTGGGCCCCAATACATCATTTTGTTCACTTGAAAAACAAATTTCTAGAGTTCAATTGTGTTGATTTCAGGATATTAATCTGAATTTGAGACATTTTGACTCGTTAAGATCAGTGGAGACGATTTATTTGATGGAACTAGATTATTTTACTTGTTTTTGTGACTTGTTTCAATACATTATTTCTTACTTTATTTACCTCTTAAAGGCCAGAGCTGCACACTTAAACCAAATCAACGCAAAATCCTAATTTTAATGGATGCAATCAGCAAATCGCAAAGGCTGCAATTTTTGAATTGCAAACATTTCTTTCACAAACAACAAAATGTCTTGCTTTGCTCTACCAAAAACGATAAAAAATATGTTAAAAAGCAACACGCCAATAAACACACCTCAATGCACCAAAACGTGACTAAAAACGACAAAGATGTGACTAAAAACGACAAAGACGTGACTAAACACGACAAAGACGCAACTAAAAATGACAAAGACGTGACTAAAAAACGACAGCCGTGACAAAAAGTGACAAAGAAACGACAAAATGGTACAAAGACACAACTAAAAATGTGACTAAAAACGACAAAGACGCGACTAAAAATGTGACAAAAACGACAAAGACGCGACTAAAAATGACTGACGCAAATAAAAACGTGACTAAAAATGACAAAGACGTGACTAAAAACGACAAAGATGCGACGAAAAACGCCAAAACACGCAACTAAAAACGACAAAGACGTGACAAAAAGTGCCAAAGAAACGACAAAACCGTACAAAGACGCGACTAATAAAGCAGCATGCATCTCAAACGAAGCTTGTTTTGCGCTGCCTTTCATATACTTCTCTTTTTCTCTTCTCTCCGTCTTTGTTTCCTCTATCGTCTCGCTCTCGTTGCACTCTTCTCTCTCCTTTCTTCTTCTCTGGTCAGGCTTTACCCGCTCTAACCTCAGACTAAACTCTGGTCCACACAACATCTGTTCAAACATGTCCGCCCGTCCTCCCAAACAGCGTCTTTCTGGTGTCCCGTGCCCACTGTACAATTACCCGGCCCGTCCCCCCGTCCCTCCCCCCCGCCCTCCCGCCCGCAGCCCTAAGTAGCAGCGTGTCATTTCCCGCGTGGGGCGGCGGACGGCTCGTCTCTAATTAGAGCGACCGCGGCGCGCTGGACGTCCCGGGCTGGAGCGGGACCAAGAATCTTCGGGGTGAACGAGAACGCCTTCGTGGAATTTGGGTTTTGCGCGCCTGTAATTTCACGGACGTGTTTCATTTTCACTTGAAATGACATTGTTTGTGTGTAAACCGTGGATGAGAACATGGTTTGGACTGAGCTTTTGTCATTTTCCGCGTGTTCTGGTGCTTTCCCACTGCACCAGAGTTAAATCCTCTATTATTATCCCGGCTTTTTGAACTATACAGCAAAAATGAACGTCTAGATGAGTAAAAACATCTTGATTTCATGATATTAATCTGGATTTCAGACGTTTTGACTCGTTAAGATCAGTGGAGACGATTTATTCTAGACCTGCCTTTGACGTCACATGTTTGGAACATTAGAAACGGAGTGTTTTCTGAGGCACAGGATTCGTCAAACAAGCGCGAATGAAGCAAAATATAACTTCAGTCATGTTTTTGACGAGGGAACAGTGTTTTAACGTGTTTAAAACCTAAAAAGATCATGTTTTTTAGATTTTAAAAGGTAGATTTTGTAATTAAGTGTCCTTTAAAACCTTTGGATATTTTTGTCTTTCATATTTTAGGGCAAATATTAGTAAATTAGCTCATGTATCTAAACTTGCAGAGAGTTTATAGAAGGTGCACACCGCAAAAAATGAAGCTCTAGATGAGTTAAAATGTGTTGATTTCAGGATATTCATCTGGATTTCAGACGTTTTGACTCGTTAAGATCAGTGGAGACGATTTATTTGATGGAACTAGATTATTTTACTTGTTTCAAACCGTTTGTGACTTGTTTCAATACATTATTTCTTACTTCAATCCAAATTATCTAAAATGTAAATCTATCCAATCTTAAAATGGCTTGAATTGATCATTTTTATCTGGATTTGAGAAGTTTTGACTCGATGAGATTTAATTGCTGATGTGATGCAGAATATTTCACTGGTTTCAAGGTATTTCTGATGATTAGACCATCATTTTGATTAAAATAAGAAAATACATTTGTCAGTCGGGTAAGTAAAATGATCTTAACCACTGACAGATCATTTGGATTGAAGTAAGAAATAATGTATTGAAACAAGTCACAAACGGTTTGAAACAAGTAAAATAATCTAGTTCCATCAAATAAATCGTCTCCACTGATCTTAACGAGTCAAAACGTCTGAAATTCACATTAATATCCTCAAATCAAGACGTTTAACTCATCCAGACCTTCATTATTTGCAGCAGTAGTTGTAGTTTCCTCCTACAGTGCGATTATCACATGTAGCTTCTAACTTATGCATGCGTTCTTTTAACCTCTGTCATTTCGAGCTAAAACATGATCGATCCTCGTCCGAGCCGCGCCGTGAAAAGGTTAGACCAGAAGACGAGGCGGGGCGGGGGGCGGGGTCAGGACTCTTAGCATTTCAAACCTGGTCCTGCTGAACGGTATCGAGCCGAGACGTCCATACGGCTCGCTTTCATTACGGCAACTTTCATCAGGCGCAGGAAAAAGAGAGAAGAAACGGTGTGAAGGCGAGGATCGACGAGGTTATCGGCATTCGGCTAAACAAGCTAACGGTGAGTGTTCTGGAGGACAGAGGGATTCAGAGCTCTGAGATTTTGGGTGGAATTTACTTCTCGTTTGACTAAATGCAGTTAAGATAAATATATTTCAAATTCTGCTAAAATCTTCACACATTTTACCTCAGTTTAGCTATTTTTTAGGTTTTTAATGTCACTTCCTGGTTATAAATGATGACGTCACACTAGGAAATTACCATAGCAACCACACTGTACACTGGCCAAAACTCATCTAATGTCACAGATTTTTTCATTTGACAAAGAAAAATACACGTGAGCGCCTTTATTTTGTTGAATCAATGTTTAAAGTGCGTATGACAGGTTTTTATGATTTTCTAATTTTGACTTTATTCAGTGTATTAATACTTGTTGTAAATATAAATATTAGTTTTATACCAATCAGGTCGCTGTTTGTGGAGAAAAGTTGAAAAATCTGTTGAAAATTACAGGAAGTAAACAAACTGATGACATCACACTGGGGAGACAAAGGTTATGCATAATTTACACAAAATAAACTACTTTTTTGACCATTTAAACATGAATTCAACTAAATAAATAAGTTCAAATATATTTTTATTTGTCAGGTAAAAGAACTGATGACATTAGATGAGTTTTAGCCCAGTTTACAGTGTGGTTGCCATGGTGATTTCCTAGTGTGATGTCATTATTTACAACCAGGAAGTGAAATTAAAACGTATAAAACTGCTAAACCGGGATAACATTTGTAAAGAATTTTAGCAAAACTTGAAATATATTTATCTTAACTGCATTTTACATAAATGAGTGGTCCAACCTGTCATGGGCCCTTTAAAGGGTCAAAAAAAGTAGTTTATTTTATGTAAATTATGCGTAACCTTTGTCTTCCCAGTGTGATGTCATCAGTTTGTTAACTTCCTTTTTTAATTTTCAACATATTTTTCAACTTTTCTTCACAAACAGCGACCTGATTGGTGTAAAACTATCATTTATATGTAGAAGAGGTATTAATACACTGAATAAACTAGAAAATCATAAAAACCTGTCATATACGCACTTTAATGTTATGTTTTTTAATGTAATGTTATTATTTTTAGTATTATTAAGAGAAAAACAACAAAAATAGTCACTGGGACAGGCCCCAGTTACTCAATGAATGAATGAATGAATAAATAAATAAATAAGAGAGGCCCCCTGCCCCTTTCACACACACATATATTTAACCCCTTCACTGACGTCTACAGAGGACCTGAGCACCAGCCGGAGAGCTCAGGACACGAGCCATCGATTGGACTTAAAGATCTTGACTTCGGTGAAATGAAGAAATCAATCCGCTAATCGAGAAAGAAGAGTGGAATGTGACAAGACGATATTTTTAATCACTTTGGAAAGCACAGGAAGCAGGCGACACTCGAGCGCATTCAGTGGATCATCAGCTGTAACGAGTGAACGACGGTTTAAAGTCGATGTGACGGGTTCTCGTTATATTCAAATTATGTCTTAGTTTGGTGGGAGGCAATTGTGGAAAATATTTATCGTAGTTTTACATTTTTGAAGCTGCAGTTCCTGAAGAAATTTTGATAAATAAAAGTGTAAAATGACAGGAAGTAGTGCTGAGTTCTGAAATGGAATCCCTCTGTGATGTCATCAAAAAGTTACGCACAGTTTAAACACTCATTCAACAAAATAAAGTTGTTATCAGGTTTTATTATTTGTCAAATCATAACTATTGTCTAATTAACATGGATTTTGACCATTGTTTTCTAAATGGTTGCTATGGAAACAGTTGTAGAATCACCTCCAACTGTGTCACAGTTGCTGCTCATGACCAACCAGGAAGAGACATTATAAAAATTTTGAAAATTGTCAAACTGGGGACAAACAGGCAAGATGTTTAGTAAAATGTTAACTACAATCATATTCACTTCATTTTAGTCAAACGTGTCGTCTTGACTTTAAATCATGTGTAGGCTACACTTTCTTGGCCGCTGCATTTGACGTACAAGGAGAACATGCAAAATCCACACTAAAGGCTCTGGTTAACTGGATCTCAGCAATTTGATCACGTAACCCCCTTTCTCCGATCCCTTCACTTCCCGGGGCAGTTCTGTACTGGTTTTGAAATGTCTTCACAGCCTGATCCACTGCACTGGTCTGACCTTCTTGTGCCCTGCTCTCCCTCTCGTTCTCTCAGGTCAGAAGATCAGGCTCTCCTTGTTGTCCATAAAACAAAAAGAAAACTTTAAGGTGATGGGGCTTTTTCAGCGGTTGCTCCCAGACTCTGGAACGAGCTCCCACTGAACGTCAGACAGACCGACTCTTCCTGTTTTTAAATCTCTTCTTAAGGCGAGACGCTGCAGGTGGATAGGAAGATATTGGAATAGACCTTCACTTTGACCAAAATCAAGCAAAACTCTTCACCAAAATGATGACGTTCAATGCGTAAAACTGGTCTTTGAAATACTTTTTACTCTTGAAGTCAATGAACTGGTATCGTTGAGTCAGTTTAAATCTCTGCTGAAAGGTTTTTGGAAATGAGATCTATCATTTGTAATAGTTTTTCGGGAATTTGTTTTATCTGAGTGTTTAAACTGTCTAAATTTATGTGAATGTAAATTTGTGCTGCCGTCTGGGCCAGGGCTCTCAACTTTCCTGGTTAAATAATTTTTTTTAAAGTACATTTTCAACACGTTTACTTAAATAGATATTTTAACGTGATACTTTTACTTTTACTTGAGTCATTTTTTGCACACGTGACAAACTTGAGTCCTTCTGCAGCACGTTTTCAGTCCGTCTTAAATCCCGGTTGCAACAGTAAAACTTTGCTTCCCATCTTTAATTTATTACCAAATGAAAGCAGAATAAAAACGAATTCAAACTGATTTAGTATCTGGCGACACCGTAATTAAACACAATAAATCAAGAGCGCGAAAACTCACTGGAGCCGCTACATAACTCCCTTTGTCACGCGCCCAATGCACATCTGTGTGAGTGAACAGGCCGGCCTCTGTGCGCCAGGACCGGTCTCGTCGTGTGTTGTGCGTGAGTTTGGGGGCGGGGCACAAAGGCCGGGGTGTTACCGTGGACGGTGAGGGACGCCGACGCCTCCGCCTTGCCCACCATGTTCTCCGCCAGGCAGGTGTAGGAGCCCACGTCGGCGGGGCTCAGTCTGCGCAGCTTCAGCGTGTGGTCCTCGCGGATCTCAAACCTGCAACCGACAAATGCACAACCGTCAGAAGAAGAGTGCGAGATCGGGGGCGCAGGGAAGAAGTGTAAAAAGGTAAACGGAGAGAAAAGCAATAAAAATCCGTTAAAGGGCCTCTGACAGGTTTTTATGATTTGTTTTGTTTTTTTTTGTTTTGACTTTATTTGGTGGAATAAAACCTGTTGTGAACATAAATGATAGTTTTACACCAATCAAGAGTCAGTTTGTGAAGGAAAGTTGAAAAATATGTTGAACTTTACAGGAAGTAGAGGAGAGTTCAAAACACGATGACGTCACACTAGGGCAGACATGTCCAAATGAGAGGCCCGGGGGCCAAAAGCGGCCCGCAGACCAATTTTTTTTGGCCCTCAAGCTTCCTGGTGAATTGCCTACATTGTCCTGAGAGCTACTTTTCACAGCAAATTTCAGATTTTCTACAATTCTAACCTAAATAACTAACATTTTGGTGCAGCACAGACCTGATATTAAGGCATTGAGACTGAATGTAGATGTGGTGGAGCTTTAAAAATCAGATGAATGCAACTTTTTTGAATGTTTCACGATTGATTTGTGGCCCTCTGCTTGGTCTATATTTCATTATGTGGCCCTTGGTGGAAAAAGTTTGGACACCCCTGCACTAGGGAGACACACCAGGGACAATTTACAACCAACAAACACATTTTTCTGATCCTTTAAACATGAATTCATCAAAATAAAGGCATTTCTATGTGTTTTTATTTGTCAAATAATAATTTCCGTGACATTTGAGGAGTTTTGACCCAGTGTACAACATGGTTTCTAGGCAACAGTTACATAATTCCCCAGAGTGATGTCATGATTTACAACCAGGAAGTCAAAATTTAAACCGAAAAAACTGCCAAACTGGGATAAAAATGGTTTTCTTTTTAGCAGAATCTTGAATATAATTATCTTAACTGTGTTTTCGTGAAATGAGCACTTCAACCTGTCAGAGGCCCTTTAAAGTCTCTATGGAGGTTCTCATGTTTCTCTAATACTGACTTAGTTTGGTGGGAGGGCACTTGTGTTAAATATTTATCATAGACCAGTGGTTCTCAAACCTTTTCAGTCGCGACCCCCAAAAATAACAATAGTTCACATTCGCGACCCACAAACACATAAAATAGGCGACACACTAAGGGATAAATTAGCTTTATATCTAATGTTTGACTTTATTTAGAGAATATAGACCTGGAAAAATGACTTTGATCGGCCGACAAATAGGAATCTACATTCACCACTGCATTTGAAGGTGTCCAGCCTTGTTTAAGACTATTGTATTAATTTTTCATCATCTGGAGACACCTGGGAATCATTTCGCGACCCCCATTGGGGTCCCGACCCTTAGTTTGAGAACCACTGTCATAGTTGACGTGTGTGAAGTTGCAGTTTGTGAAGAAAATTTGAAAAATTAAAGTTTAAAATGACAGGAAGCAGTGCTGAGTTCTAAAATTGAATCCCTCTGTGATGTCATCAAAAAGCGACGTACAGTTGAAAATAAACAGACGGATAATACTCGACTGAAACATCTTTCTGACAGTTTAATTCAGACTTAACTGGTGCATTCTGTTTAAATTCATTCTTTATAACAACTTCAATCAACTTTCTTTTGTTTTTTTCTTTTTATTTCATTTATTATGGGCAAATCTTACCAAATAGCTGAGCACGTAATAAATATTCTTATTTTGATTTATTATTATCTTGTTTTGTATCGTACCTTTTCGTTCCTGTGAAGCTACACAAATAAATATGACCTTAGTTTGACCCTCTTTTGTTCTTCTTCTGGGGTTCTTTTGTTCTTGAATAGATTTTCCATGATAAAAAAAAGAAAAGATAAAACAAAATCCTGTCCAGTAAAGATGTGGTCTGCGTGAAAAGCTGAGCAGAGCAGCGCTTGCGTACCTTCCCTTGGGCAGCTCCCCGTCGTCCTTCCTCCAGCGCACCGTGGGCACTGGGTCCCCTCTGGCCTCGCACCTGAACTCCACGCTCTGGTCCACCAGCACCACCTGACTGCCCGGCCGCTTCACGAAACTGGGCCGCTCTGTGGAGGAAAACAAACGCACATCGTTCACAAAACTGGGCCGCTCTGTGGAGGAAAACAAATGCACATCGTTCACAAAACTGGGCCGCTCTGTGGAGGAAACAAACGCACATCATTTACTAACACCTGAGCACCGCCTGACTTCACAAAGTTTCACAAAACGGGGCCGCTCTGTGGAGGAAAACAAACGCACATCATTCACTAACACCTGAACTCCACCAGCACCACCTGACTGCCCGGACACTTCACGGAACTGGGCCGCTCTGTGGAGGAAAACAAACGCACATCGTTCACAAAACTGGGCCGCTCTGTGGAGGAAAACAAACGCACATCTTTAACTAACATCTGAACTCCACCTGCACCACCTGACTGCCCGGACACTTCACAAAACTGGGCTGCTCTGTGGAGAAAACAAACGCACATCATTTGCATCGACACCTGAACTCACTGCACCTGACCTGCCCGGAGAAAACAAACACACATCATTCCGACGTTCAGGCGCAGTCAATGGGAGGAAACAAGCGCGCATCAATTCACTCTGAGCAGCGCTCTGTGGAGAAAATCTGAACTGGCTTACATCATTCATAAAACTGGGCCGCTCTGTGGAGGAAACAAACGCACATCGTTAGGAAACAAACGCACATCATTCAGAAAACTGGGCCGCTCTGTGGAGGAAACAAACACACATCATTCACAAAACTGGGCCGCTGTGTGGAGGAAACAAACACACATCGTTCACTAACACCTGAGCACCACCTGACTGCCCGGCCGCTTCACGAAACTGGGCCGCTCTGTGGAGGAAACAAGCTCGATTCGGGAAACACATCATTCAAAAACTGGGCGCTGGGCTGTGTGGAAAACACACATGAGTTCACTAACAAAACTGACCCTCACCTGGCTGGCGGAGAAACAAACTGGGCGCTCTGGGAAACAAGCGCACATCATTCACTAAACTGGGCCGCTCTGTGGAGAAATAAAACAGCACATCGGGATTCACAAAAGCACTGGGCTATGTTTTGTTTTTTTTTCTTTTCTTTATTTTCACAGCGCTTGTTACCACCACTCAGCTGGGCCGACCCCTAGGGATAGGCTCTGTGGAATGAATGAAAACTCCACCTGCACCCACCTGACTGCACATCATTCACTAACACCTGAACTCCACCTGCACCACCTGACTGCCCGGCCGCTTCACGAAACTGGGCCGCTCTGTGGAGGAAACAAACGCACATCATTCACGAAACTGGGCCGCTCTGTGAAGAGGAAAACAAACGCACATCATTCACTAACACCTGAACTCCACCAGAAACACCTTTTGATGATAATTGCTGATGTTAATAAACTAAACTCTTCTACACGTGCTCATGTTTTCTAACTCATGTTTGGTTGAGTGGTTTCAGTCGCCAAAACAGCCCTGTTTTTTCAGAGTTTGTGATGTTTGGAGGCTGCAATCTATCAGCTTCAGATCAGATCAGATCAGCCTTAAAGT
Organism: Rhinogobius similis; assembly: GCA_019453435.1. NCBI lineage: Eukaryota > Metazoa > Chordata > Actinopteri > Gobiiformes > Gobiidae > Rhinogobius > Rhinogobius similis. The sequence goes on from CM033625.1 coordinate 3,301,866, forward strand.
AGATCCTACACCAAACTGTACAATCTGGACTCAACAAGATTTAGACCAAATGTAAAGAAGGATTTTTAATATCTAATTCTAAAACTGATTTATTGAAGTTTTAAGTCCAAAACATGAGGCGAAATTTGAATTTTCAGTCCAATCTAACTTACTTAAAAACTAAATAAAAAATCCAAAATCTCCTCTGTACCTTTTTATAACTAAAATCAAGAAATTAAAAACCTGCTTCAATTAATTTTCAGTTTTATATGTCCCTAAAATGTGTATTTTTTCCACATAAAATGCCTTATTTCTATTTGAAATGAAGAAAAACTTGTATATATTTTTTTCTTACATTGATGTGAGTAAACTACAGGAGAAGTTTAATATTGATATCTTTAAATTTAAGATTTTGTCCTATTCACCTGCGGCGTCTCATCTTAAACATAGATCATTGACTGTATAAGATTTGACTTGTTAATCACAACATTTTTACAAATTTTCTATTGAAGAAAAAAAATATGGTCTTTTTTAATTACAAGTAAAACAATCTGCAGATGTATAGTTATCTAACCACAAATTCATTTAAAACTGTCCAATATGTATGAAGTTCAATCAGATCATTTAGTTTAGTTCCTATAATTAAACTTAATAATTCAAATTACGATTCCTTATCCACATTTTGTCTGTTCTTTGAGAGGGAGCTGGAGCCTCTCGCGCCCTGTTCTGATTAACTTTGTAGGATCTGTGGCTTATATTGTTTTGATAAATCTTGCTTTGGTGCTGATGGTTTGGACTCAGTGATTGGACGTTGGATGAATCCCAGTGGAAAACAGCTTTTTCGGGTGAAGTTGGGTCTGACTCCCTTTCCTTTCCTTCCTGTGGTTTCTTGAGAAATAACCAGACTCTGGATGATGTCTCTGTATCAAAGCTAAAGAGTAAAGGACACCGTTTTCCTTTGGGGATCGCTTCCACTTCTTTGTCGAGTAATGGATGGAATGATAAAAACTTGCAGAAGATTTTCAGTCATTTACGGCCAAAGTTTATTATCAAACTGGGACTAGCCTAAACTAAGGCGAGACACTGCAGAGAAAACTGTTTTTTTTTTGTTTTTTTTTCAATTTTTTGTTTTTTGGTCACTTTGCTCTCTCAACACATTGGCTTTCATGTGGAAACAACAAACGTGTCCAATCTGCTCCAAAAATAGTTTATTGTTTCATTTAATCCACTTCATCCATAGAAATTTTCTATTTTCTTTTGTTTTCTTAAAAAGCACTTTTCTTCCCTTGGGACATAAGGAAGACCACTAGATCCTACACCAAACTGTACAATCTGGACTCAACAAGATTTTGACGAAACGTACAGAAGGTTTTTTTGAGATCTAATTTTAATGGATTTATTAAAGTTTAAAGTTTAAAAAATGAGGCGAAATTTGAATTTTTAGGACAATTTTCAGTCCAATCTAGTTTATCAGAAATCCAAAATCTGTAATTTTTTTTGTATCTAATATGTTACAAAATGAACCAAGAAATTTAAACCTGGTTCTGTCCATTTTTCACTTTTAAATGTCCCAAATATGTGTATTTTTGGCAGTTTTTTCTCATAAAATGCCTTATTTCTGCACGAAAATATTACATGATGAAAAACTCGTAATACATTTTTTAATTACAATTATGTGAGTAAACTACAGGAGAAGTTTCAAATTAATATCTTTAAATTTAAGATTTTTTCCTATTCACCTGCAGCGTCTCGCCTTAAACCAATCAGGAACGTTCATCAGACTTTTGTTGAATCCAGTCGAGAGAAAATCGTGGATGTGAAGCTACTCCTTGCCATTTTTTGAACAAACAAGCAGCGTAATTGCATCTTTCGTCGCTATGTTTGTTTTGGTTCTTTTATTTAGCTTCACTTTTGACTTCTGATGAAAACACTGCTGGACTGGAGCTCTTAACGCAGCAGGAGGAAAGCTTCGAGATGGATTTTTGTGAGTTCATGAACCTACAAATACTGCGAGGATTCGTCTTGGTTCGTAAAGTATAGTCTGTCTTTCTTTAGGACAAGAATCGACCCTGGGTAATGCGTGTGTGATCACGTCGAGGTCTCAGCTGACACGGGTTTGGTCTCTGCACAAGGCTCTGGGGTCTGGACCTTCACCTCTGAACCCGGGGTTTGACCCTGACAAGTTTAACCCACCATTAACCTCCTGCACTGCACCTGTACCGCTCTGTGGAGATCAGGCTAACGCACTTCAAGACGTCCTACACAAGTCACTGTGAACGGGTTAGCATGAATGAATTAGCGTGAACGGGTTAGCGTGAACGAGTAAGCGTGAACGGGTTAGCATGAATGAGTTAGCGTGAACGGGTTAGCATGAATGAGTTAGCGTGAACGGGTCAGCATGAACGGGTTAGCATAATTGAGTTAGTGTGAACGAGTTAACGTGAACGAGTTAGTGTGAACGAGTTAGTGTGAACGAGTTAGTGTGAACGAGTCAGCATGAACGGGTTAGCATAAATGAGTTAGTGTGAACGAGTTATTGTGACCAAGTTAGCGTGAACAAGTTAATGTGAACGAGTTAGCATGAACAAGTTATTGTGACCAAGTTAGCGTGAACAAGTTAGCGTGAACAAGTTATTGTGACCAAGTTAGCGTGAACAAGTTAATGTGAACGAGTTAGCATGAACAAGTTATTGTGACCAAGTTAGCGTGAACAAGTTATTGTGACCAAGTTAGCGTGAACAAGTTATTGTGACCAAGTTAGCGTGAACAAGTTAATGTGACCAAGTTAGCGTGAACAAGTTAACATGAACGATTTAGTGTGAACATGTTAGCAAGAACAAGTTTGTGTGTAAAAGTTATTGCGAACAAGTTAGTGTGAACAAGTTAAAGTGAACAAGTTAGCAAGAACAAGTTAGCATGAACAATTTAGCATGAACAAGTTAAAGTGAACAAGCTAGCGTGAACAAGTTAGTGTGAACAAGTTAGCATGAACTACTTAAAGTGAACAAGCTAGCGTGAACAAGTTAGTGTGAACTAGTTAGCATGAACAAATTTTTGCTAACGTGTTAGTATGAACAAGTTGGCAAGAACAAGTTATTATAAACAATTTAGCTAGTTATTGAAAACAAGTTAGCTTGAACAACTTAGCAAGCACAAGTTAGCGTGGACAAGTTAGCGAGATCAAGTTATTACGGACATGTTAGCCTGAATATGTTACCATGAATATGTTAGCGTGAACAATTTAATGTGAACAAGTTAGTGTGAACAAGTATCGATACTTCTTCAAAAGATAATTTAGTTTTGACACTAGTTTTAGTCTCAATTAGTATCTGGTTGTTGATTTTTTTGACAACTTCAGCAGAAAAAGATTTAATGATGAAAATAACTGCATGTAAAGTCAAATGTACATCTCTTCATCTCTTATCTCCACTCCCTCAGCACCAGAAAACATTTCTCGGGATGAAATATCAGTCTAATTCATATCAGCCTTGACATTTAAATGCAGATGTTTGAAATATCCCTCCATAAGTCGACTTTAGGAAAAACTAAATTCCACGCAAAGGTTGAAAGATAGAATCAAGACGTCCCAGTTTTCATCGTGGCTCACAGACTCTTTGGTTTGTTCGCTGGAGAATAACCCTGACCAGTCGGATCTACTATTACAGAATATTCTTCGCATCTCAGCGGCCCGACTCGAACGAACACACGGAGGTCACAGAAGGTACTGGTTGGGTGTAAGTCGATCCGTTTGAGGCTGAAGAACTTTTTTGGAGTAAATGGAAAAGCGTGCGATGCAATCTGTGTGGTCAAGCGGAGTATTGGAGAAACCGCGGGGCGCAGGGGTCAGGGAGAGGGGCGCAGTCCGGCAGAAGGACCACACAGCGGGGGGGAGATGGACGGGACGGGGGTCTTCTCTGTCTGAGGAAAAGGAGCAGGAGGGCTGAGGAGGACGAGAAACTCTGGATAATAACACGATTTGAGACCAGAATGTCGAGCTTGACTTGAGTAATTTCGATATGATAAAATCTGTTTTGGTTTTGGTTTTCTGACACAAAGAAAGTATGCAGACTCAAAATGTTGCAGGGCATGTGGTGTAGTTAAAGCAGGTCATTTCCACATCTTTTGTTGTTCTTCTGGGGTTCTGTTGCTGTTCTTTTGGGGTTCTTTTAGGGATCTTTTGTTCTTCTTGGGTTCTTTTGGGGATCTTGTGTTGTTCTTTTGGTGTTGCTGTTCTTTTGTTGTTCGTTTGGGGTTCTTTTGAAGTTATTTTGTTCTTCTCCTGGGGTTCTTTTGGGGTTCTTTTGTTGTTCTTCTGGGGTTCTTTTGGGGTTCTTTTGTTGTTCTTCTGGGGTTCTTTTGGGGTTCTTTTGTTGTTCTTCTGGATTTCTATTTATTGTACTTTTGGTGTTCTTTTGTTGTTCTTTTGGTGTTCTGTTACTGTTCTTTTGGAGTTCTTTTGTTCTTCTGGGATTCTTTTATTGTTCTTTTGGCGTTCTTTTGCTGTTATTCTGAGGTTCTTTTGGGGTTCTTTTGTTGTTCTTCTGGGGTTCTTTTGGTGCACTTCTAGGGTTCTATTTATTGTACTTTTGGGGTTCTTTTGTTGTTCTTCTGGGGTTATTTTGTTCTTCTGAGGTTCTTTTGGGGTTCTTTTGTTGTTCTTTTGGGGTTCTGTTACTGTTCTTTTGGGGTTCTTTTGTTGTTCTTCTGGGATTCTTTTGTTGTTCTAGGGTTCTTTTGAGGTTATATTGGATTGAAATAAGATATATCATAGACAATGTTCTTGTTTTCATTTATTGTTTGTATGACATTTGACCTTCTTTTGTTCTTCTGGGGTTCTTTCGTTTTTCTAGGGTTCAGAACAGGGGTGCAGTCCGGCAGAAGGACCACACAGCGGGGGAGAGATGAGGGAGATGGAGAGATGGACAGGACAGGGGTCTTCTCGATCAGACTGAGGAAAAGGAGCAGGAGGGCTGAGGCGTATGAGAAAACTCTGGATTGTAATAACACGATTTGAATCCAGAATATCGAGCTTGATTTGAGTAATTTTGATATGATAAAATCTGTTTACTTTTGGAGGGAGTACAGATGCAATACAACATTTTCTGACCCTGCACAAAGAAAGTATGCAGACTCAAAATGTTGCAGGGCATGTGGTGCAGTTAAAGCAGGTAATTTCCACATCTTTTGGGGATCTTTTGGTGTTCTGTTGGGGTTCTGTTGCTTTTCTTTTGTTGTTCTTTTGGGATTCTGTTGCTGTTGTTTTGGGGTTCTTTTAGGATCCTTTTATTCTTCTTTTGGGGTTCTTTTGTAGTTCTTCTGGGGTTCTTTTGGAGATCTTTTGTTGTTCTTTTGTTCCTCTGGGGTTCTTTTGATGTTTTTGGGACTTTCTGCTGTTCTTCTAAGGTTCTTTTATTGTTCTTATGGGGTTCTTTTGGTATGTTTTTTTTGTCGTTCTTTTGGGCCTTTTGTTTTTCTTCTAGAGTTCTTTTATTGTTCTTCTGCTGTTCTTTTGGGGTTCTTTTGGGTTACTGTACTTTAAAACCCAATTCTTTGCACTGGCCTTCAATAGCAAGAAGCTGAGTTGCACTTTATGTAGTAAATGTTCTTGTTTTTATTTATTGTTTTAACTATTGTGTTCTTATCGCTCCGGTGATGCACTTTGGGCACCACTGGTTGTTGTGATACAAATAAATATGACATTTGACCTTCTTTTGTTGTTCTTCTGGTTTTTTTTCCCTTGTTCTAGGGTTCTATTGGATTGCAATAAGATATATCATAGATAAAGTAACAATATTTTTTATAAAGGTTCATCCTCATATGATTAAAATTGTACATTTAAGAAGAAGCAATGATAAGGTGATGAGACTTATGCTGCTGGCCGTGGTTTGTGTGGTTTCTTACCCAGGACGGTGAGTTCGGCCACCTCGCTCTCCCGCTCGCCCACCATGTTGGTCCCCACGCACACGTACTTCCCCGCGTCGCTCTTCCGGGCGTTTGTGATCATCAGCTTCCCTCCTCGGATCTGCGGAGAGACAAACGGGTCGAGGGTTTTAGCAAAGTATTCATGGTACAGAGCTTTGAATAAAAAGAACAGAAATGGAAAGGAAGAGCATCATGTCAACGGGCTTCACTTCACAGAGCGTCCAGGAGAAGAGCGCATGGAAACGTGTGTGTTCAGGAAGGATATTCAAATATTTATCTTATAAATTATGTGAGGGGTGGGATTTAATAAGTATTACTTCATCACACTCCTTTTCGAGCAAAGATGATTACGAAAATCGAGGTATTTATTTGATTTGATTAATTTGAAGTATTTATTTCTTCATTTAAAACATGTTTTCTTTTTTCTTTCTTCTTCTTGTTATATTTAATGAATGTCTTTATGTACATTACAAGAAATCTATCTGATTGATTCATTGCTCGAAATAAAAACAAAAAAACAATCCAAACATTCTCTGCAGATATTTAAAAAGGTGCTATTTTTTGTTGCAGTCCACTCTCGATATCCTCTTCGCCGATATTTCAATCAGAGGTAGGTCAAATGCAGCTCCCAAACCACCGAAACATCCTGCTGAATTGGCCAAATGATCTGTCAGCGGTTAAGATCATTTTACTTACCCGACTGACAAATGTATTTTATTATTTTAAGCAAAATGATGGTCTGATCATCAGAAATACCTTGAAACCAGTGAAATATTCTACATCACATCAGCAATTAAATCTCATCGAGTCAAAACTTCTCAAATCCAGATCAAAATGATCAATTCAAGACATTTTAAGATTGGACAGATTTACATTTTAGATCATTTGGATTTAAGTAAGAAATAATGTATTGAAACAAGTCACAAACGGTTTGAAACAAGTAAAATAATCTAGTTCCATCAAATAAATCGTCTCCACTGATCTTAACGAGTCAAAACGTCTGAAATTCAGATTAATATCCTGAAATCAAGACGTTTTAACTCATCTAGAAATTCGTTTTTGCAGAGTAAAGGGAACACAATTACAACATGTTTATGCAAAATCAACCTTTCTGAGCTTTCAATGTCCCTTTACCTTTAACCTGTGTCCAACTCTAATTTCTTCCCAGATAAGACTGTTTCTGCTCTCAGTTTGTCTAAAGCAGCCCCTCGCACACACCTCCACCTGAGTGACACCGATCCCCCGTTAGGCCCATTAGAGGCCCATTAGAGCCCATAACCACAGCTCTTACAGACACTCGGAGATTGTGGCGACACTGTTTAACTCCGGCGCGTGCTCGTGTGTGATCAAGCACGCTTTGGTGTGTCAGAACAAAGGTGCAGAGCTGACGGGCTTTCAGCACTTTGGATACGCAGTGTCACAAAAGAAACAAAACGTGCACAAATCTGCTACAGCACATTTTTGACATCCATTCAAGTGGGAGGTTAATTGAACACTGGCATGTGCGAGCGTGGGCGAACCTGAAACTAAACCAGAAAGACTGTTTTTCATCTGTCATTGTCAGCAAACCTCAGTCATCTCTCAAGACGTTCATATAAAGTCACTTTCGCTTCCTGCCGCACAACAAACAGCCTCTTTCTCTTCACCGACGTCTAGATTCCAAGAAAGATTTAGTGTCCTTCCAGTAGTACGTTTAAAGGTCCCATATTCTGCTCTTTTCCCCTTCACACAGTCTATTCTAAGGGCTTTGTTGATACATAACAGTTTACAAAAAACACCCATTTCTTGGACTGGCCCCCCTCCTGCAAAAGCAAACGGCTCACTCTGAGATCTGACCCCCCCGAACAGAGAGCAGGCTGCCTCCCCCGCCCAACCCGTGCCGAAGCCTAGAGCGGAGATGGTGCACATGCGCCGTGTGCTCCGGTAAACAGCGATACACAAACACTGAATAAACATTTTCTCGTCCTGACGGTGCGTCGTGCTGAGTCCTACGTCCTGGATCTGACCTGGAGTTTGACGTGCTCCAGGGCCTCGACGACGGACGTGCCGTTTGGTAAATAACAAGCTAACTCTTCTATCTGTCGTATCCATCGTGTAATTACTGTGTAGCATTAGCATTAGCTGTTTTTATTCTGCGGCTGTGCGCTTCCTGGAGGCGTGGCTTAAACACCGCGTCATCTTAGTGAGGAGCCCCCGTCTGCTGCTCAGCCGAGGGGGACGGAAAAGACATTTCTCTAGTGAAAACATGAGGGAATCAATCAAAAAACCACTTTGGGCACAACATACGAGGCCCAAATAGCACTGGAGGAAGGTTAAAACCTCTGAAAAGTCCATTTTGCATGTTATGGGACCTTTAATAGTGAATCTGACTAATTCAAATTACTCCAGTGTTCAAATTGACTTTACTACAAACTGAGTAGGCCGGTCCATGTTTAGTCCTGACTCTAGGCACCAGCAGGAGGCCGGTCCATGTTTAGTCCTGACTCTGGCACCAGCAGGAGGCCGGTCCCTGTTTAGTCCTGACTCTGGCACCAGCAGGAGGCCGGTCCATGTTTAGTCCTGACTGTGGCACCAGCGGGAGGCCGGTCCATGTTTAGTCCTGACTCTGGCACCAGCAGGAGGCCGGTCCATGTTTAGTCCTGACTCTGGCACCAGCAGGAGGCCGGTCCATGTTTAGTCCTGACTCTGGCACCAGCAGGAGGCCGGTCCCTGTTTAGTCCTGACTCTAGGCACCAGCAGGAGGCCGGTCCATGATTAGTCCTGACTCTGGCACCAGCAGGAGGCCGGTCCATGTTTAGTCCTGACTCTGGCACCAGCAGGAGGCCGGTCCATGTTTAGTCCTGACTCTGGCACCAGCAGGAGGCCGGTCCATGTTTAGTCCTGACTCTGGCACCAGCAGGAGGCGGTCCATGTTTAGTCCTGACTCTGGCACCAGCAGGAGGCGGTCCCTGTTTAGTCCTGACACTGGCACCAGCAGGAGGCCGGTCCATGTTTAGTCCTGACTCTGGCACCAGCAGGAGGCCCATGATTAGTCCTGACTCTGGCACCAGCAGGAGGCGGTCCATGTTTAGTCCTGACTCTGGCACCAGCAGGAGGCCGGTCCATGTTTAGTCCTGACTCTGGCACCAGCAGGAGGCCGGCCCATGTTTAGTCCTGACTCTGGCACCAGCAGGAGGCCGGCCCATGTTTAGTCCTGACTCTGGCACCAGCAGGAGGCCGGCCCATGTTTAGTCCTGACTCTGGCACCAGCAGGAGGCCGGTCCATGTTTAGTCCTGACTCTGGCACCAGCAGGAGGCCGGTCCATGTTTAGTCCTGACTCTGGGCACCAGCAGGAGGCCGGTCCATGTTTAGTCCTGACTCTGGCACCAGCAGGAGGCCGGTCCATGTTTAGTCCTGACTCTGGCACCAGCAGGAGGCCGGTCCATGTTTAGTCCTGACTCTGGCACCAGCAGGAGGCCGGTCCATGTTTAGTCCTGACTCTGGCACCAGCAGGAGGCCGGTCCATGTTTAGTCCTGACTCTGGCACCAGCAGGAGGTCGGTCCATGTTTAGTCCTGACTCTGGCACCAGCAGGAGGCCGGTCCATGATTAGTCCTGACTCTGGTACCAGCAGGAGGCCGGTCCATGTTTAGTCCTGACTCTGGCACCAGCAGGAGGCCGGTCCATGTTTAGTCCTGACTCTAGGCACCAGCAGGAGGCCGGTCCATGTTTAGTCCTGACTCTGGCACCAGCAGGAGGCCGGTCCATGTTTAGTCCTGACTCTGGCACCAGCAGGAGGCCGGTCCATGTTTAGTCCTGACTCTGGCACCAGCAGGAGGCCGGTCCATGTTTAGTCCTGACTCTGGCACCAGCAGGAGGTCGGTCCATGTTTAGTCCTGACTCTGGCACCAGCAGGAGGCCGGTCCATGTTTAGTCCTGACTCTGGTCCATGTTTAGTCCTGACTCTGGCACCAGCAGGAGGCCGGTCCATGTTTAGTCCTGACTCTGGCACCAGCAGGAGGCCGGTCTATGTTTAGTCCTGACTCTGGCACCAGCAGGAGGCGGTCCATGTTTAGTCCTGACTCTGGCACCATCAGGAGGTCCGTCCATGGTTAGTCCTGTCTCTTGCCCCATCAGGTGGGCGGTCCATGTTTAGTCCTGACTCTAGGCACCAGCAGGAGGCCGGTCCATGTTTAGTCCTGACTCTAGGCACCAGCAGGAGGCCGGTCCATGTTTAGTCCTGACTCTAGGCACCAGCAGGAGGCCGGTCCATGATTAGTCCTGACTCTGACACCAGCAGGAGGCGGTCCATGTTTAGTCCTGACTCTGGCACCAGCAGGAGGCCGGTCCATGTTTAGTCCTGACTCTGGCACCAGCAGGAGGCCGGTCCATGTTTAGTCCTGACTCTAGGCACCAGCAGGAGGCCGGTCCATGTTTAGTCCTGACTCTAGGCACCAGCAGGAGGCCGGTCCATGTTTAGTCCTGACTCTAGGCACCAGCAGGAGGCCGGTCCATGTTTAGTCCTGACTCTAGGCACCAGCAGGAGGCCGGTCCATGTTTAGTCCTGACTCTGGCACCAGCAGGAGGCCGGTCCATGTTTAGTCCTGACTCTGGCACCAGCAGGAGGCCGGTCCATGTTTAGTCCTGACTCTAGGCACCAGCAGGAGGCCGGTTCATGTTTAGTCCTGACTCTAGGCACCAGCAGGAGGCCGGTCCATGTTTAGTCCTGACTCTAGGCACCAGCAGGAGGCCGGTCCATGTTTAGTCCTGACTCTAGGCACCAGCAGGAGGCCGGTCCATGTTTAGTCCTGACTCTGGCACCAGCGGAGGCGGTCCATGTTTAGTCCTTAAACTGGCACCAGCGGGAGGCCGGTCCATGTTTAGTCCTGACTCTAGGCACCAGCAGGAGGCCGGTTCATGTTTAGTCCTGACTCTAGGCACCAGCAGGAGGCGGTCCATGTTTAGTCCATGACTCTGGCACCAGCAGGAGGCCGGTCCATGTTTAGTCCTGACTCTAGACACCAGCAGGAGGCGCGGTCCATGTTTAGTCCTGACTCTGGCACCAGCAGGAGGCCGGTCCATGTTTAGTCCTGACTCTGGCACCAGCAGGAGGCCGGTCCATGTTTAGTCCTGACTCTAGGCACCAGCAGGAGGCCGGTCCATGTTTAGTCCTGACTCTGGCACCAGCAGGAGGCCGGTCCATGTTTAGTCCTGACTCTGGCACCAGCAGGAGGCCGGTCCCTGAGGTCCTCAGAGTAATAAATCAATTTGAAACTGAATTAGAAGAATAAAGGGAAGGAAAAAAGTACAAGTGAAGGGAAAACTATTAGAACATGTTGATGCAAAATCAACCTTTATGAGCTTTTAATGTCCCTTTACCTTTAAAAGTGTCCAACAAGTGGCTCTAATTTCCGTCCAGGTAAGATTGTTTTTGCGCTCAGTTTGTCTAAAGCAGCCGACCAAAGTGGCCTGTGCTTGGAACATAGAGCAAAATGAACCTTTATTAATCTACATAAACAACAACTTCTAAAACTTCCAAATTGTTATCTAACTCGAACTGGGATTAATACATTAATTTGAATCTGAATTAGGAGAATAAAGGGAAGGAAAAAAGTACAAGTGAAAGGAAAACGTTCATGCGAAATCAACCTTTATGAGCTTTTAATGTCCCTTTACCTTTTCTAATTTCCGTCCAGATAAGATTGTTTTTGCGCTCAGTTTGTCTAAAGCCTTGATTTTCACCCAGTGCACCGGGGAACACTGGTGCACCTTCAGGTTTCGCCAGGTGTGCCTTGAAAATACATCCAGTTTGAGTTAAATTCACGCATGGATTGATGAATTACCATTTTGGAGAGGTCTGAGCCGACTTCTAATCCAAAAATAGAAAGCAAATCAGTCACCATTGCCAAATTTAGGGTCATGAACTATATTAACTTCATTATATTTGATTTTTTTTTCGCTCTAAAAGGTGTGGTTTGTTGTTATTTTTAGTAGACAGTAGTCATGTTTACATGCGCAAAATGTCTTTAATCTGACCATGAATCGGATTAGAATTTTACTGTGTACATGGACCCTGAAAAAAATAATCTGATTACGACACGTGTTTACATCTGTTATACATTTGATGGGAATAAATTATTTTGACATGCACAGAATTGGCTAACATACCGGAAACAGTAGAAGAAGAACAAACTTCCGTTGTAAACAAACATGGCTGCGTACGTTTTGGCTCGTAACATTTTTCCTCGTTGACTCCACCTCCCGTTCGTGCTGTTTAATACGACTTTTGATATGGAGCTGTATTGTGTGCCTCACGCTCTGAGTCACACTCACCATTACCCTTGCTTCATTAGCATTATCTGACGTAACAGACATGCGCAGAGAGGATTCCTTCAACCCAAACATCGGAAGAAGCGTGTACATGCGCATCGATCGGAATAACAATCGGCATAACCCACCCGTCTGAATCGGAATGAAATTTTGATCCGAATGAGTGTAATCGGGTCAGAATATTCCGAATGGCGTGTTTACATTCATCATTTTTATTCCGATCAGGCTTTTAATCCGATTACATGTGTCCATAGAAACGTGGCTAGTGTGCCACAGAATAATTTCAACTAAAAAGTGTGCTGTGAGTCAAAAAAGGTTGAAAAAGCAGTCGACCAATGCGGGCTGTGCTTGGAACATAGAGCAAAATGAACCTTTATTACGACTTCCAAAGCTCTTCACACTCCATTTTTTCCCGTCTTGGACCCTGTGACCCGCCGGTTGTGAATCTGCGCCGAGAAAACTAAACTCAAAATCAAAGCGGTGTCCGTTTGTGTTTGCGGGACCTCTTTGACACCGAACACCTTCCTTTAAAGTTCTAAGGCATTCCTCGCTTCCCCGTTTAATATTCATGGCCCGGACCGGAGACGGGGGGAGGGCGGGGGCGGTGCTGGCGGGTGAGGGGTGCGACGGGAGACCGAGAGCGGGCCCTCACTGCGGCGGAGCGTGTGGGACGTCCCGTGGCGCTGCGGCGGTTTGAAGTGTCTTAGTGTTTCTGTTTGTTTGAGGAAAAGCTGCAAAGACGCCGAAGGTCGGGGCGAAAGAGAGAAAAGGGTGAGAGCGGGAACGGTGAAAGGGGAGGGAAGGATGGAGGGAGGAGGAAAAGGACACAGGGAAGAAAGAAATAGCAGGAAACAGAAAGTGAGACAGAAGGGTACATGAGGATCCACTTAAACCCAGCTCTAAAACCAGACTGTAACCTTCTGTGACAGTTCAGTTTGTGTGGCTTGAGGTAAAGTCAGACGTCTGCTACTTCTACTTTAAAAACATTCCTAAAAAATATAAAAAGATATGTACGGATTCAGAAAATACAAGATGTGTTTCGATGCACGGTGAAGGACTTGATGCTTGACATAAACGCAATTTTCTTGTCATTATTTCCACTTTGGCGACAAAAAACGACGATTCAATTTGTCTTTTTTCATAAGGATTTTTTGGCTCGTGGGCAGTATTCATCTTCTTCCGCCGCTCTTTTTATGTCTATGATCCGCACCATTAACACAAACGAGGCAAAAGTCTCTTGCTAAAACATGACATAAAGTAGATTGATTTGTGTAAAATGTTTAATGAACACGAGCAACAACAAGTCACAACGCACCACACTGCAAAAAGGAATTTCTAGATGAGTTAAAATGTCTTGTGGAGACGATTTATTTGATGGAACTAGATTATTTTTTCAAACCGTTTGTGACTTGTTTCAATACATTATTTCTTACTTCAATCCAAATGATCTCCTGCACAGCAAAAAATGTAAATCTATTCAAGCTCAAAATGGCTTGAATTGATCATTTTTATCTGGATTTGAGAAGTTTTGACTCGATGAGATTTAATTCCTGATGTGATGCAGAATATTTCACTGGTTTCAAGGTATTTCTGATGATCAGACCATAATTTATGTTAAAATAAGAAAATCCATTTGTCAGTCGGGTAAGTAAAATGATCTTAACCACTGACAGATCATTTGGATTGAAATAAGAAATAATGTATTGAAACAAGTCACAAACGGTTTAAAACAAGTAAAATAATCTAGTTCCATCAAATAAATCGTCTCCACTGATCTTAACGAGTCAAAACGTCTGCAATTCAGATTAATATCCTGAAATCAAGACTCATCCAGAACTTCTACTGAAACTCTGTGTCACGATTAACATTAATATCACGATAGGTATTAAAATTGTTGACAGTTTAAAAAATGTGTCTTTCTCATCATAAATAACTTCTGACCTATTTGTACTTTATTATAAGTGAAAACAAACACGATCTAGAGGAGAACATAAAGGGTAAGTTGCTTTTTTTCTGCACAATCTGGAGACAAAATGGTGATTATCTTTGTTGCCGATTATCACGATTATTACACAAAATGTAGCACAAACGATTATTATCTTCCCTTTTTATCACCATAAACTATATTATTGTTTATTGTCCCATCCCTACAACGCATCAATTTCCTGAGCGTCTGAAAACGGCTTTTTAGTCCATGTAGAACTAACCTAGTTCGTTGGTGTCAATTACGAGTCATAAAAGTTGCTAGTTTCACTTTCTAAAGCTCACATTTGATTGAAAAAACCCAAATATATTCTGTCCATCATACAATCTATGGAGCGATTTAGTAATTACCGTTTTGTCGCTCGATGCGTTGTTTGTTGCGCCAGAGAAACAACTATTTATCGACATCGTTGTAAATATCAGGTCGACTATTCTCCTTATTCCTGAAGTTGTCGTACGCGCCGCCGTCTTGTTTCCGTTGTAGTTCACACGGAGCAGACGAGCTCAACAGAAAATAAGTTCTACTCGACTAAAAAGACGTTTTCAGTAAATCGTTGCGTTGTGACTTGTTGTTGCTCGTGTTCATTAAACATTTTACACAAATCAATCTACTTTATGTAACATTTTAGTGTCAGACTTTTCCCTCGTTCATCATTAGCTTTAACAGAGTTCTCGTCAAACGGAAGTGCGTTTACAACAAAAGTGCGTATCTGTGGCAAAAACAGACAAAAGTGGCCGGGGCAGAATAAGTTGAATTAGCCACAGTAATTATGAACGCGTTAATTCGAGGATGAATATTTCTCAAACGCTCTGTTTATCTAACTCTCAATTGCTTCGGATTTTGGTCGCTGCACTTCCATTCACAAAAAAACAATGTGCAACGACGCGCCGCAGATTACGGCTATTACGCTAGCATGCTAACTGCCTTTGTCTTTCCGTCGTTTGGCCTGACAGATAATGCACTCCATCCACTCCGCGGCATTCATTCGGCGCTTCATTTCGGAGGCCGGTAATTAGCCGCCACCTCGGCACAAAAGCGGCGGGACAATGAGGAGCGTTTCAGGCGTTCGCGGAGCCCCAAACAGACCGCGGCGTGACAATGGAGCGGGCTAAACGCTGGCATCGCGCGCGGCTCTGTTTATTTATTCCGCCGTGATTAGTCCCGAACGACCGGTTTGACGGGGTTAGAGACATAAACGAACTTCTCACATCCGCCGCAAACAAAGGCATCGATGGAGAAGAGACGGCGGAAACTGCCAGGAAAACACGCCTTGTTTCTAACCGTGATGGATGAAGTACTCAGAAGTAAAATTACAGATACAGCAGCAAAATAATATTCAAGTTAAAGTATCACATCTAAAATAATCTCAAGTACTTCTTTAAAAATGTACTGTGAGCGTAAAAAGGAAAAGTAATTATTTTTGGTTTGGAGAATTATTAAAGCAGGGGTCTCAAATAAGATAAGATAAGATAAGATAAGAGATCCTTTATTTGTCCCACAATGGGGAAATTCCACTGTTGCAACACACAGTTTAGGACAGGAATGAAAGAAATAGGCGCATGCAATAAAATAGGATAAATAAACATGGTCATAAAAAAAAAAAAAAAAAAAAAAAAAAAAAAAAATACAATATAAAGTATAAAGTGCACACTCTCATTTACAGTAAAAATGGTAACTAAAGTGGCTTAAGTGTATGTTATATACAGTAAGTGACTATAGTGAGGTAAAAGTGTATTAATAGTATGATAAATTATATTGCACATGATTGTAGCGGGTGAATGACACATGTTCAGGGCTAACAGTGTTCATTGTAAAGTCTGACAGCAGCAGGAAGGAAAGACCTGCGAAACCTCTCCTTCACACAGCGAGGGTGAATCAGTCTGTCACTGAAGCTGCTCTCCAGGGCAGACAGAGCGTCCTGCAGGGGGTGGGACTCATGGTCCAGCATAGACGTGAGTTTAGCCAGGACCCTTCTGTCCCCCACCTCACGCACTGAGTCCAGAGCACAGCCCAGGACGGAGCTGGACTTCTTGATGACCTTGTCCAGCTTCTTCCTCTCCCTCTCTGTGATGCTGCTGCTCCAGCAGACCACACCGTACAGGACGGCTGATGCCACCACAGAGTCGTAGAAGGTCCTCAGGAGCGGCCCTGACACTCCAAAAGACCTGAGTCTCCTCAGGAGGTAGAGCCGACTCTGACTCTTCCTGTACAGTGCGTCTGTGTTATGAGTCCAGTCCAGTTTGTGGTTCAGATGAACACCCAGGTACTTGTATGAGTCCACTCTCTCAATGTCCCTTCCCTGGATGTTCACTGGTGAGGGGGCAGTGGAGTGGCGTCTGCGGAAGTCCACCAGCATCTCCTTGGTCTTTCCCGCGTTGATGAGGTGGAGGTGGTTCTGCTGACACCAGTCCACAAAGTCCTGCGTTACTCCTCTGTACTCTGCGTCATCGTCGTCCGTGATGAGTCCGATGATGGCAGAGTCGTCAGAGAACTTCTGCAGAACACAGCTGTCCGTGTTGTGTCTGAAGTCCGAGGTGTAGAGGGTGAAGAGGAAGGGCGCGAGGACAGTGCCCTGCGGCGCCCCCACACTGCAGGTCAGAGTGTCAGACACACAATCCCGGGCTCTCACAAACTGGGGTCTGTTCGTGAGGTAGTCCAGGATCCACTCTGCCAGGTCACAGTCCACACCAGCCGACTCCAGCTTGTCCCTCAGCAGCAGTGGCTGGATGGTGTTGAAGGCGCTGGAGAAATCAAAGAACAGAATTCTCACAGCGCTGCCAGGGTTCTCGAGGTGAGAGAGAGAGCGGTGCAGCAGGAAGATGACGGCATCCTCCACTCCAATGCCAGGCCGGTACGCAAACTGCAGCGGATCCATGGCTGAGCTCACGGTGGAGCGGAGGTGGTCCAGGACCAGCCTCTCCAGTGTCTTCATCAGATGGGACGTGAGAGCCACCGGCCTGAAGCTGCTGAGGTCTTTAGCGCGCGGTGTCTTTGGCACTGGTACCACACAGGAGGTCTTCCAAATCTGTGGTACCACCCTCAGCTTCAGAATCAGAAATCAGAATCAGAAATCAGAAATTGTTTATTGCCATTGTCAGTGAAATTCACAAACGTAGGAACTTGCTTCGGCGTAGGTGCAACATAAAGCAAAGGATAAAATATAAAAAATATATAAAAAGGCATGCATAAAATTAAGAATAAAATAGACTAAGATAGACTATATACAGAATGTACAGTTGGCAGAATGAGTAGTGCAAATAGATTGTTCTTAAATAGTATTATTGTCAAAGTGGCAGGTGTTACAAAGTGTTCATGAGTCCAACGGCAGAGGGAAAGAAACTGTTCTTGTGGCGGGAGGTTCTGGTCTGGATGGACCGTAGCCTCCTGCCCGAGGGGAGTGGCTCAAATAGTCCGTGTCCAGGGTGAGAAGGGTCAGCTGTGATCCGACCTGCTCGTCCCCGAGTCCTGGAGACGTACAGGTCCTGCACAGATGGAAGGCTGCAGCCGATCACCTTCTCAGCAGAGACACAATGTGCTGTAGTCTCTGTTTGTCCCTGGCTGTGGCTCCAGCACCACACGGTGATGGAGGAGGTGAGGATGGACTCGATGATGGCCGTGTAGAACTGCACCATCATCTGCGCTGGCAGCTTGGCTTTCCTCAGCTGCCGCAGGAAGTACATCCTCTGCTGGGCCTTCTTGATGATGGAGCTGATGGTCGGCTCCCACTTGAGGTCCTGAGTGATGGTGGTGCCAAGGAAGCGGAAAGAGTCCACGGTGGTGATGGGAGAGTCTGTCAGGGCGAGGGGGGGCAGGGGGGCTGAGACTTTCCTGAAGTCCACGATCATCTCCACTGTCTTCTGGGCGTTGAGCTCCAGGTTGTTGGTGCTGCACCAGGACACCAGCCGGTCCACCTCCCTCCTGTAGACAGACTCATCGCTGTCCGAGATGAGTCCGATGAGGGTGGTGTCGTCTGCAAACTTGATCAGTTTTACAGAGTCGTGGCTGGAGTTGCGGCAGTTGGTGTACAGGGAGAAGAGCAGAGGAGAAAGTACACAGCCCTGTGGAGTTCCTGTGTTGATAGTCCGACAAAGAAGATCAAAGAAAATCAGAGCTGGTCGGGGGCCACAACAGAGACAGAGTTGAAACGCACTAAATACATTTTCCACCCACAAAATCTAGATGTAGGAAATGTTTGTTGCCAGGCATAGTTAAGAATTTAGAAATGATAATACTTTAAAAGTCAAAAACTATAGCTTCAAACTATGTGTTTTAGTAATAAGCTCATGTTATTCTCATTAATTAAGTCTATATTACCAAACCCAATAATTACTGATACATGAGAGATATGAGAGATGGGTTTAGGTGGGCCATTTATAATACAAGTTAAAAATCATCTCCAGGGCCACCATGAATCGTCTTGAGGGACACATTTGGCCCCCGGGCCGCGAGTTTGAGATGCCTGTATTAAAGCATCAAACTGTAATCTTGATTGATTTAGTCTGTTGAGTTTTGTTTGTTAAAGGCAACTTTCCAGGGTTTTTTTTCTCTTCAGAGGCTTTTTGTTTGATCAAAAGGAACAAGGAAAAAAAAAGCCCTCAGCCTTTTCAGCAGGTCTAAAACCCCAGGACTAAAAAGAAAATATGCTTTCTGAAATGTAGTGAAGTAAAAGTATCTACTGTAGAATGTACTTAAGCAAAGTACAGATAGCTAAAACATGTACTTAAGTAGAGTACTTACAGTACTTTTGTACTTTCCACCATTGGTTTCTTGGTAAGTTTAACTTGATGTTTGTTCTGACGTTAAAGTGTGTATGACTTTCAAAATATTCTGAAGCCATTTGACTTAGTTTCCCACCATTTAATCAACAACATGATCCTCTTCACGTGTCCAGATTTAACACGGCAAAGTCTTTCTTGTTGAAATATCAATCAGACACTCGGACTCTGACACATTTGTCCCGTCCCGTGCGTCCCTGCTGCACTCGGACACATTTGTCCCGTCCCGTGCGTCCCTGCTGGACTCGGACACATTTGTCCCGTCCCGTGCGTCCCTGCTGGACTCGGACACATTTGTCCCGTCCCGTGCGTCCCTGCTGGACTCGGACACATTTGTCCCGTCCCGTGCGTCCCTGCTGGACTCGGACACATTTGTCCCGTCCCGTGCGTCCCTGCTGCACTCAGACACATTTGTCCCGTCCCGTGCGTCCCTGCTGCACTCGGACACATTTGTCCCGTCCCGTGCGTCCCTGCTGGGAGCGGGTCTGGAGCTGTGGGCGCAGGCTGCTCTCCTCAAGCTCCAGAAGACGACCCCACGTTTGGGCCTGTTCACGTGGGAGGACTGGCCCTCACCCAGCACCACACAGTCTGTGTGGGGGAGGAGGGGGAGGACGCCCTCACCCAGCAACACACAGTCTGTGTGGGGGAGGAAAGGGAGGACGGGGGAGGAGGGGGAGGACGCCCTCACCCAGCACCACACAGTCTGTGTGGGGGAGGAGGGGGAGGAGGGGGGAGGAGGGGGAGGACGCCCTCACCCAGCAACACACAGTCTGGTGCTGGGGTAGGAGGGGGAGGACGCCCTCACACTCGGCTGTTTGAGACGTTCTACAGAGAGCAGGATTTATTCACTCTAAATATTGCTGTATCATTGTGATTATTTATTATTCTTAATCTGGGGTTCACTGCACGATTCTGTCCATCAGCGACAAATGATCGAGGGGAAACTCCAGAGTCGAGGCTCAAAAGTGTGGGTTGTAGGTCTCACAAATAAACAAGGACAAAAACTAAACTTATAAGTCGTACAGCAATAGACAAGCTGTGATTTACAATTAACATCTATCTGTGACACAAACATGTGACCAACAGTAAACACAAAAATGTGACCAACCGTAAACACAAACATGTGACCAAACACAAACATGTGACCAACAATAAACACAAACATGTGACCAAACACAAACATGTGACCAACAATAAACACAAACATGTGACCAACAATAAACACAAACATGTGACCATCAGTTAACACAAACATGTGACCAACAGTAAACACAAACATGTGACCAACACTAAACACAAACATGTGGCCATCAGTAAACACAAACATGTGGCCATCAGTAAACACAAACATGTGACCAACAATAAACACAAACATGTGACCAACACTAAACACAAACATGTGACCATCAGTAAACACAAACATGTGACCAACACTAAACACAAACATGTGACCATCAGTAAACACAAACATGTGACCAACAATAAACACAAACATGTGACCAACACTAAACACAAACATGTGACCATCAGTAAACACAAACATGTGACCAACACTAAACACAAACATGTGACCATCAGTAAACACAAACATGTGACCAACAGTAAACACAAACATGTGACCATCAGTAAACACAAACATGTGACCAACAATAAACACAAACATGTGACCAACAATAAACACAAACATGTGACCATCAGTAAACACAAACATGTGACCAACAGTAAACACAAACATGTGACCAACAGTAAACACAAACATGTGACCAACAGTAAACACAAACATGTGACCAACATTAAACACAAACATGTGACCAACAGTAAACACAAACATGTGACCAACAGTAAACACAAACATGTGACCAACAGTAAACACAAACATGTGACCATCAGTAAACACAAACATGTGACCAACAGTAAACACAAACATGTGACCAACAGTAAACACAAACATGTGACCATCAGTAAACACAAACATGTGACCAACAATAAACACAAACATGTGACCAACAGTAAACACAAACATGTGACCAACAGTAAACACAAACATGTGACCAACAGTAAACACAAACATGTGACCAACAGTAAACACAAACATGTGACCAACAGTAAACACAAACATGTGACCAACATTAAACACAAACATGTGACCAACAGTAAACACAAACATGTGACCAACAGTAAACACAAACATGTGACCAACACTAAACACAAACATGTGACCAACACTAAACACAAACATGTGACCAACAGTAAACACAAACATGTGACCATCAGTAAACAACATGTGGCGATTTTTATTATTTTTTGTTTTGAACTGTTGATTGCTATGGCAACAGTGCAACAATTTCATCACTCTGGAATTCATACAGGGTTAGGTCATCTGAAAATGATGACATTTCAGATGGAAGGTTAGAGCCTATGTAACTCTGTTGGAGATTTAGTTTAATTTAGTTTAGTCTTTATTTGAAGGGACAATGTACAGAGACATTAAGCTCATAAAAAACAGAGATGTTCCGCACCAGATTAGAGCTAAATAGCTAGTTTCCATCTGCAGTCCCTTACTGCTTTTGAAAGAAATATTAAAACTTATGATCGACAAACCTCAATATTATTTTGGGACTGCCCTGCAAACTGTGAGCTTCTGTGTCCAAAGACTTGTAGATCAATAAAGTCTTATTATCCAGGCCTATGGAGTAAACGTCACATAAAAATCAATCAAATACGTGTTTAGTGTCCAACAGAAAACACACCATCAAACTGCAATTTCCCATTTCTATTTTTACACCCCGCGCTGGCAGGACCGGACGGCGAGCAGACCCTGTCAGCACGAGCGAGCGCACACTTCACTATCAGACGTGACGTTAGCGCCAGCCTTAAGTGCTCGTTTGGGAGCAGCCTCTCCGGGAGTCCTTGTGCATGACGGAAGTTTACAGTGAGCCGCGCCAGCTGCTTCCAACAGACCTAGCTTTAGCGCACAGCAGGCTAACGCTAACACCGCTACGCCTGTGGATTCGACTCATTTACTTTGAGTGTTTACAGGCAGCAGTGACGGGATTCGGCTGCGTTCGCCTGAGATGAAAAAAAGCTGCAGCGCTCTGTGTTTTGGTAAAGGCCGTGGGGAAGTGGAGGCACCGGACTGGGACGAAAGAACCACAGAGCGCCTTTAAAACCTCTCGTGTTTAACGGCAACGCTAAAGTTAGAACGATCAATGTGTCGGGCTTTGAAATGTAAGTGGAAGTTTGAGATTTCTGGCCAACATAACAGCCAATTTAAAACGACAACTGCGGCAAAGAATAAAACTGAAATGAAAGGCGTACATTTTCTTCTTAATCCATTCCATTTCTGATTGATTTGATGAATATATAGTTTTAAAATGCTGATTATTTTGATCAACAATAATAAACGTAGCTATAAATGATACCAAGTGCTTTTATGTTAGCCATGTTTCCACTGGTTTACTTTGGAACGGACTTAAAGGGCCTCTGACAGGTTGGACGACTCATTTGACAAAAATGCAGTTAAGATAAATCTATTTCAAATTTTGTTAAAATATTTCACAAATTCTATCACGGTTTAGCAATTTTATTTTTATTTTTTTTTGTTTTACTTCCTGGTTGTAAATGATGACATCACACTAGGAAATCACCATAGCAACCACCTTGTACACAGGGCCAAAACTTTCTTTCGTTCTTTCTTTATTCGTTTATTAGGACAGTGTACAGTTACATTAAGCACAATGGCAGAGATGCTTGTACCAGACTCTAGCTTCACAGCTCATTTCCATCTGTAGTCCTCAGGGGGAGGGGTCAACAAGAATTATTTACATATTTACAACAATTAAAAAGCCACAACCCTTGTTGCTTCCACATGCAGCATCTTTCCAATCTCACCAACTCATACAACATATTCATACACTCGTTAAACACATTCTCTATACAGTCAAAACTCATTTAATGTCACAGATTTTTTTTTATAAACAAATAAAAATACACACAAACACCTTTATTTTGTTGAATCAGTGTTTAAAGGATCAAAAACAGTCCTTTGTTTTGTGTAAATTATGCATAACTTTAGTCTCCCCAGTGTGATGTCATCAGTTTGTTCACTTCCTGTAATTTTCAACATATATTTCAAATTTTCTCCACAAACGGCTGCTTGATTGGTGTACAACTAAAATGTATTTGTACAACTGGTATTAATACAAATAATAAAATAAAGTCAAAATTAGAAAATTATGAAAACCTGTCATACGCACTTTAAACGACTAAAGAATGACAGCCTTCTTGGTCTAAAGCAGGCATGTCCAAACTAAGGCCCGGGGGCCAAATGCGGCCCTCAGACCAATTTTTCTTGGCCCTTAGTCTTCCTGGTGAACTGGCCCACATTGTCCTGATAAGTACTATTTACAGCACATTTCAGATTTTCTACAATTCCAACCTAAATAACTAACATTTTGGTGCAACACAGACCTGATATTAAGGCACTGAGACTGAATGTAGATGTGGTGGAGCTTAAAACATCAGATAAATGCAGCTATTTTTAACATTTCACGATGGTTTTGTGGCCCTCCGCTTTGTCTGTATTTCAATATGTGGCCCTCGGTGGAAAAAGTCTGGACACCCCTGGTTTAAAGCCTCTAAACCTTATAATAAACCTCTCATTTCAGACGTTTAGTGACGACTGGAGCTTCGTCGTTGCCAAAAGTTGTGAGTCACAGAATGAAACGTCTCGGTGCATCACAGGGAGCGACTCGTCCCAGACACAAACAGCCCTCCTGAGCTCGTCCCGGGCTCTGATGCGGCTCCCGTGCTTATCTGCCAGCGCCGTACTCCAGGAGCAGATAAGATTGGATCCCCTTCAGACAGATTACGCGCTTGTTTGTCGCAATTACCCTGCTCGCCAGCCAAACACGCACCTCTAATCTCAAACTTGTGCAGAGGGAAAAGAGTTACAGAGAGAAGGCTTTCTTTGTGCACTCAGCCTCCTCGTCCCAGCGGCAGATAGTGACCAGGGCCGTGGGGAGGGAAAGGCAGACGGGGCACGTGCAAAGGCTCCCGCGTTTATACAGGGGCCCCAAAAGAGTTACACTGTAAAAATGAATGTCTAGATGAGTTAAAATGTGTTGATTTCAGGATATTAATGTGAATTTCAGACGTTTTGACTCATTAAGATCAGTGGAGACGATTTATTTGATGGAACTAGATTATTTTACTTGTTTCAAACCGTTTGGGACTTGTTTCAATACATTAAGCATTAACAAAGACTTAATTAATAATGAATATACAGTTTATTAAACATGATTCAGGATTAGTAACTACTTATTTAAGGTTAAGGTTTGAAATTAGGGTTAGAATATTTGTTAAATAGTTACTAAACCTGAATAATTCTTAATAAACTATTTGTTGATTATGAATTAAGTCTTTGTTCATGTTTTATTAAGGCAGGAATAAGTGCAGTTATTATAAAGTGTTACCATTATTTCTTACTTCAATCCAAATGATCTGTCAGTGGTTAAGATCATTTTACTTACCCGACTGACAAATGTATTTTCTTATTTTAAGCAAAATGATGGTCTGATCATCAGAAATACCTTGAAACCAGTGAAATATTCTGCATCACATCAACAATTAAATCTCATTGAGTCAAAACTTCTCAAATCCAGATAAAAATGATCAATTCAAGCCATTTTAAGATTGGATAGATTTACATTTTTTGCTGTGCAGGAGATACTTTAGATTGGATGGTCAAACCTGGTTCTGTCCATTTTTCAGATTTAAATGTCCCAAATATGTGGATTTTTGGCCATTTTCACACATAAAATACCTAATTTCTACATGAAAACATGACATGATGAAAAACTTGTAACATAATTTTTTCTTAAATTTATTTGAGTAAACTACAGGAGAAGTTTCAAAGCGATATCTTTAAATTTAAGATTTTTTCTATTCACTTGTAGTGTCTCAACTTAAGTAGTTACTAACCCTGAATAATGCTTAATAAACTATAAATTCATCATGAGTTAAGTCTTTGTTCATGCTTTGTTAACGTAAAATAAGGTGCAGTCGTTATAAAGTGGTACCAAAACATTGACTTCCTGTTCCAAACTGCAGCTCGGATAAGCCCCGCTTCTCCATAGCGACAAAAAATAGGCAAAAAAGTGCTAAAGAGTTCTACCGCCTCAAATACAGGACAATACAGCAGTGGTTCCCAACCTTTTTTGTTTCGAGGACCCCCTAAGTTTCGTCTGACATTCTAGAGTACTCATCAACTTGAGTTTCAGGCAAATAAATGGGTTTAAAAGTCACATATTGTCATTTATTACTATTAAATTTTGTTTTAATTATATTTATGATCTAAGATACTCCAAAAAGATGCTAAATTTACAACAAATAACAATTTTTATTCAGATAAAAGTACATTTCATTGTCTTTTAAAATCTGAAACCATTCCAAGTGCCCCCTGGTAATTGCTCAAGTACCCCTGGGGGTCCCCGTACCCCTGGTTGGGAAACACTGCAATACAGGATTACTCAAACATCAATGAAAACACAGCTTACAATAAAACTTGAGGTAACGAGATAAAACAAATAACTGCACTTATTACTGCCTTAATAAAACATGAACAAAGACTTAATTCATAATCAACAAACAGTTTATTAAGAATTATTCAGGCTTATTAACTGTTTAACAAATATTCTAACTCTAATTTCTAACCCTAACCTTAATTAAGTAGTTACTAAGCCTGAATCATGTGTAACAAACTGTATATTCATTATTAATTAAGTCTTTGTTAATGCTTTATTAAGGCAAAATAAGATGTAGTTATTATAAAGTGGTACAAACTTGATTTCCCCTGTAATACTGCGATTCATCCACGAGGGGCCCCTGAACCGCATTTGCACGGGGGCCTCCAAAAAGCTACAAACAGCCCTTCCATGAATCACGACTCGGACTTATCCCGTAATGAAAACGTCCCGCGCGCTCATGGCTTTGGGTTAGCGAGACGGCGCGGTGTGGGACGTCTCCATCAGGGCTCGGATTTATTACGTGGTCAGGTTTTTGGGGAGGTTTTTGGGGAGGTTTTTCCGCGGCCGGGATTCGCGAGCGTCAGCCGGAGTCAGCGTTTGGGCCTCGTTCACCACAAAGCCCCGAGCGCAGACAGACGACGGGGAGAGGAGGACGTGCACCGGGGGATATCGGATTTCTCCTCCAGCGCTAATTCTACTCCAGACAATCGGACGCAGCTAGCTTAAGGCGAGACGCTACAGGCATTTTTTTCAATTTTTTTGTTTTTTTTTGGTCAGTTTTCTCTCTCACATATGGACTTTCATGTGGAAACAACAAACGTGTCCAATCTGCTCCTAAAGATGTTTTATTCTTCCATTGAATCCACTTCATCCATAGATTTCTCTGGGACATTGTAACTTCAAAGGACGTTTTCTTAAAATGCATTTTTGTCCCTCGAGACATAAAGATCAGCCTTAAAGTAGATCCTACACCAAACTGTACAATCTGGACTCAACAAGATTTAGACCAAACGCACACAAGGATTTGTTAATATCTAATTCTAAAACTGATTTATTAAAGTTTTAAGTCTAAAAATGAGTCGAAATTTAAATTTTTAGGACAATTTTCAGTCAAATCTTGTCTCTAAATAAGAAATCCAAAATCCCTTCAGTAATTTTATTTTTTTTACTAACATATGTATAAAATGAACCAAGAAATTTAAACTTGGTTTTGTCCATTTTTCAGATTTAAATGTCCCAAATATGTGGATTTTTGGCCGTTTTTTCCACATAAAATGCCCTATTTCTACACGAAAACTTAAAATGACTTGAATTCAGGACAGTAATTCAATGTATTTGTTATATATTAAGTTAAGATTTATTTTCTTAAAGGGCTTAGAGTTTTTACTTAAGTGTGTTTCTCACTTGTTAAGTGCATTTCTTCTTATTTTAAGCCAGATTGTTTGTTTTATGAGTTTGAACACATTTTTGGTCCTTGTGGAACCTGCTCTAAGTCTCTTTAAACTGTGGCTCGTGCATTAGAGCTGCTCGTGCTCATTTCAAACTCACGTGAGTCCAATTTGTTTTGAAATGATACAGAACTGAAGCCTACTGAAGGCGCCTGTTTGTCTGTAGTTTAGCTTCTGCACAAACGGTCTATTCTGTATCTGAAGAGTACATTTGCAAAAACAGATAAGTGCCATTTCAAAAAGTAATTGGAGCCTTATAGTTAACTCTTTGTATAGTAATGTTTTCAAAGGCCAACCATATTTTACTGCAATCAAAATATTATTCCATCCTTCTTTTATTAACTCCAATAGATATTATTTTTATTACTAATATCTGTAGAGGATGGTAACAAAAAGAAACATTTTCATACGTTTTTCAAATGGACATATCTGTTTTTGCAATTGAACTCTTCTTCCAGGTGGAGCTGGAGCCCCTCGGAGCGCTCAATGTCCCACTCACTGCATGTTCTGTGCGTAACGGGAGCGGCGGCACTGGCTAGAGTTATGCAGCAGCTAAGCTAATTCGTGCTCGCGTGTTGCCTCTTCATTCGATTAGACGACAGTGAGCTGCCTCGGCCTTTCGTTCATTCGTCCGTTGGCGCGCCGGCTCTCACGCAAATAAACCCGTCCAAACCCATAACCGACACAAACACAATCTGGCCGCCAATTGGAAGATTAGCCGACATTCTTATCAAACTAGACAAGCAAAAACTCTTCATTAAGCAATTAAGCCAAAAATCCCAAGTGAAATTTTCTTTTCGACACAGTGGAGCAAAATTATGGTATGAGTGGTAACTTTATGAACACCTCAACAGCAAACAATAAAAAAGATCTTACGGAAATATTGTTAAATAAGTATAAACTGTGATTATTAAAATGGTTGTGTATAATCCAATTAGTAATCGGAACTCTATATACAACATATTGTTAAGGCTTCAATACAATTAAATAATATTATAAATAAAACTTACAAAATCTAATACATTTTCATTGGAAAAAGGTTTTGTTTTGTAATTGTGAGAACTATTTTCTGTTTATCAGTGTGATTTTCATCTGTAAATCCTCTGACCAGACAACTTTCTATTAATTTGTGTTTGTTAAATAATTAATTAAAGGGGTGTGGCTTTAAGGATTTTTGAGTCATTTTATTTCATATAGACTGTTTTTTTGTTTTTTTATTATGTGAAAATAAAAAAAATTAAATCAAATCAAACTGGGATCTTTTCGCTGTGAGGTTAACGCACGGAAGCATAAAACGATCTGGGGATGGACCAAAGATGGCGACACATGATCAGGGACGGCAAGATTTGTTGAGATTAGAACAAGTCGTGATGATTTTAAAAGCAAAATTGAGTCCTTTCAGTTCCATTTAGTGCACGAAATAAGTCTAAATACTTTTTTATCTGGCTGTTTTTGGGATATTTATTTTACTTTGTCATTCAGAAAGTTGGATTTTGTTAAGTTGGTCACAAACTTTGGGAATAATAATAGTTAGACAATGGGAATGAAAGAAAATTAAAGATGTCACTGTTGTTTGATCCTCCGTTTAGAACAAATCTTTCAAAATCACAAGTGTGTCTTTCATGTGAGACAAATAATCGTTGCAAAATGTCCTTTTGTCTGTGGCCTGCACTTTATTTGACACGTCTTAAAGTCACAGAAGATTTTAAAATCAGAACTAGCGCTGGTTTAGAGCGAGGCTAGGCTAAATCGTACCCACTTTGAGCATTTGAATCATTTTAAAAGCTCCGTTCTGAAAATAGAGAAGAATTCGTGCCACTCTGTGACTCCAGCGGCCGCAGCTTTGTTCAATCCTGGCTCTGACAAAAAGCTGAATGTCCTGGTTCTTTCTCAGTTTCACCCCAAACTATCCTGTCCAGTAAAGCCCGCAGGCCAAAGAATCCTTCAAAAAAGAATCCCTTGAAAAAGCTGTCAGTCCAACACGAGCAGACGGATTTCAAAAGCGTCGATGTTCAGTGGGAGAACAGTTTCTGAGGCCAAAAGTGCATTGTCAATGGTCAGGGCAGTAATCAAACTCGCACTGGGACTGAGGTGTCTCGTCCAGTTCATATCCAGTGGCGGACCATGGAATTTTGGGGCCCAAGGCAAACATAAATCCAGGCCCCTCGTCGTTAAGTGTGATTTTCTGTAACTTTTCTGCCGTGTCTCTTGAATCGTTCTTGGAGGAAGTTTTTGTTGTTGTGTTGTTTTTGTTTGTTTGTGTGTTGTTTAACGTGTGGGGCCCGACAGGTGCATACCTCTGGGTGAAAAGTGTTGGAAAATTCAAATGTTGTTAATAGCTTTAAACAGGGGGGTTTGGGGGGTCCTTTCCCAGAAAAATATTTAAAGATCAGACCATATTTGTCGGTGCATTTTACACATGTTACCCATTTGTTTGCACGGGCTTTTAACACAAACTGAGCAGAACATTGGTATTGCATTATTTTATTTTATTTTAGCTTGTTTCTGCATGTTCTGTTTTTGTCTTATTGTATTTTATATTGTGTCTGTGCAGCACTTTGGGCCATTGTGGTTGTTTTTAAATGTGCTTTATGAATAAATTTGACTTGACTTTGACTTGACATGTTCAGCAGATTAAAAACATGACATTCATTTGTAATTTTATAATGTTATACCGTAAAATTCGGACTATTGAGTTCACTTAAGTATAAACCGCACCAGCCATATTTACAAAGAAAAGCACCTTTGTACATGTACAGGGCGCACCTGTCTATAAGCGGCAGGTGTTTAACATGAGACATTTACACAGAAGGATGGAACACTAAAGTTTTAATTGAACTCATGTCTTTTTCCAAACAGCACCTGTGACACACAGTGCACTGAGTCGCTCTTCACTGTCGCCTCGACGTCTCACCATCGACTCATGGATGAAGCTCACGAGCAGCAGCTCTGTTTCCTTCTTTGGCTCCACATCGAGTGCTTTTAACTTAAAGCTGCATCATATTCATTTCTTGGTGTGTTTTCTGTGATGATGGTGAGCGCCTGATGCAAACTGACTGTTCAAACCATGGATGTATTAAATGAACTGGATAAGCCACGCCCCCTCTGTCTGTGTCCCAGATTGATTAGTGGTCGTGCGAGGTACTGCAGCCTCTTGGAACCAGCCTTTTTCTATAATGTCACATTATAATTGCAGACAGGACTGAATTAGTGAACGAGCGTCGGACGATACAAACAGAAGCTCGTGGAAAAGGCTCGACTAGAGACACCTGTAAGTTGTATTTTATTTCATTTCAGACACTTTCACGTGTGTCTAACATGAAGAACACAATTACAATCACACAAGCTAACTCTAACACAAAAACATGCAGCTGCTGGTCGTTCACGTCGCTCAAAGCATCATGGGGGATTGTGGTCACGTGGTGCCCTAAAGCAAAGATGGCCGCCTCCGTATCAGGAAGTAAAGCAAAGATGGCCGCCTCCGTATCAGGAAGTAAATGTGGAAGTAAGACATTTTTTTGGGGTCATGCACCAATGAGCTCAGGCCACAGGGAGGAACAGGGCGGCCATTTTGGATTCATCTTCCAGGTTTTATTATAGTTCTATGGTTCAAACACAGTCAAACTAGTGTATTCCTCCACTCTCTTTCATCGGTCTGTCAAACACTAACGCTTCCTGTTAGAGCTCCCCTTCCTGTTAGAGTTCACGTAAAAATACATAAATTAGCCGCATCGCTGTATAAGCCGCAGGGTTGAAATCATGTGACAAAAGTAGCGGCTTATAGTCTGAATTTTACTGTACATTATTTACTATTTGGCCTTTTTAAATTCAAACTATTTTGTTGGTCTTTTTCTTGTTAAAAGTTCACCGCACTTTACTGTGATATTGAGGGAAAGCAGCTGTTTCAGAGCTTTGCGTCTGTGATGATCAGGAGGAGCATCTTACTGGGGGCCCCTTCATGTTTGGGGCGATTGTGGCCTGTTGCCTAAAGGTAAGTCCGCCCCTGATCATGGGCTAACCACTCTGCCACCACCACAGGAGAAGAAGCCTTACCGTGATGCGCTCGTCCCGGTCGTCGATGTTGACCCCGTCCTTCTTCCAGGAGATGGTGGGCTCTGGATGTCCCCGAGGAGGCTGGCACTCCAACACCGCCGGCTCTCCCGCTGCCACGATCACATCTGCGGGGTTTTGTCGGAAGTCGTCGCGCAAGACTGGAAAAAGACAAGAAAAACAGATTGGCACGATGGAAATATTCATCAATAAAACGGAAACTCAGGCGTGTTAAGAAATGATCAAACCAAACGCTCGCATTCATTCACTACGGCTCAATCCAGCTGCAAACAGAGCTTATCATCGACACAAATATTAGACCGTAAAACCCAAAACGACAAAGAAAAAAACTGTTCTTTTCCATGTTTTGTCCTAGAATCAACCAGAATACCAACTCAAGTAGTTTTGAGCCTCACTAGAAACTTTTAGAAGTCAATTTAATGCATTTTTGTAGCGCCCAAAATCAAAACAACAATTTCCTCGATGGGCCACGGGTAGAAAGCAGTTTAAATAAACAATTTTCAAGATAATTTAGCAAATCGCTAACTGTCCCAGAGTGCCCCCTGTCTTTGACCCTTCTTCTCGCCAAGAAAAAAGTACAAAAACACTGTGGGACAAAGTAGAAACCTCGGGGAGTCATTAAATCTAAAAACTAAAGACTAAAACTTCTTTTGATAATGGCCTGCCTTTGTTAAAGACTTTATCAGGGACTCTTCCTGGTGGGCGGGGCTTTCACAAATCAGAGTAGGATATAAATGATTGAGAATGGTTTTCGGATGGAAGTCGAACTGTCCAGATGACGACCTTTGAAACCTTTTCTCGATGGAACACTCCTGGACGAATGAGGGATTACACCGACTACAAATAAACCAGTGAACGTGATTTGAAGCAGAAATGCTCAGAGCTGATGAGTCTGGGGCTGATTTATGAACCGGGACCACATTTTTCATTTCATTCCACAGATCTGGGGAATTTGAAACTGGGTGTTTTGTGACCCCATAAACAGACGCATGAATTAATAAAAGATAAAAAATGTGAAGCAAAGGCAATTTACACACAGCAAAAAATGAATTTCTAGATGAGTAAAAATGTCTTCATTTCAGGATATTAATCTGAATTTCAGACGTTTTGACTCGTTAAGATCAGTGGAGACGATTTATTTGATGGAACTAGATTATTTTACTTGTTTCAAACCGTTTGTGACTTGTTTCAATACATTATTTCTTATTTCAATCCAAATGATCTGTCAGTGGTTAAGATCATTTTACTTACCCGACTGACAAATGTATTTTCTTATTTTAACATAAATGATGGTCTGATCATCAGAAATACCTTGAAACCAGTGAAATATTCTGCATCACATCAACAATTAAATCTCATCGAGTCAAAACTTCTCAAATCCAGATAAAAATGATCAATTCAAGCCATTTTAAGCTTGGATTGATTTACATTTTTTGCTGTGCAGGAGATAATTTGGATTGAAGTAAGAAATAATGTATTGAAACAAGTCACAAACGGTTTGAAACAAGTAAAATAATCTAGTTCCATCAAATAAATCGTCTCCACTGATCTTAACGAGTCAAAACGTCTGAAATCCAGATTAATATCCTGAAATCAACACATTTAACTCATCTAGAAATCCGTTGCATCTTTTCATCCTTGAATAGCACCTGATCTTGTTTACTCATTTTTGGACCCAGTGAAGCTCACTTTTTCCTCGTCTTTTAACCTCGTAAACAGGTTCGAACGACGCTAAACACAACTCCAGCTTCGTTTAGACGAGAGAACAACGTTAGAACGCGATTAAAAACTCCTAAAAGCACGACTGCAGCTTGTCGGCGCACAAACACGAGACAAGAATCTAACTGATCCGTCTTTCCTTGTACGACACAGCTCTCGTTGCAGGCCTGGATTCCTCCTTTATTAATTGCACGCTTCCTTCGACACAATCTCCTCATCTCCACGACCGAACCCCGAGCGGCGACCTTGCTCTCCATTAACTCACAAAGCGTATTAATATCTCCGGACGAGCGCCGAACCTGTCCGCGCCTCTCCATCATGGCCGTCGAGCGCGCGTTTACGCCCAGCGCCCGACAAAGGGGGAAGTCTTCATTAAAAGCTGATACCATCGAGTCGTAATCTGCATCGATTCACGGCGCTGACAGAGGCGCGGTAAAGGAGAGCGCTCGACAGTACGTTTTCATTACCGGAGCAGAAGTGGTTCAAGGGCTGGTTGTAGTGATCAGAGTTTTTAAAAAATGGAAAATACAGAGCGCAGGGCCGGTTTGCACTGATCTGAGGTAAAGCGTGTTTCGGTTTCAGCTACAGTTTGAAGATGGCGTAGCTCAGATTTTCATTTACGTGTTTGTGCTGTTGAAAAATGGCCTGGAGCTTGAATTTTCTTAATAATCGCAAAGGTAAAGAGGTGCATAAGGACATAATTACCATTTCTGATGCAAAAAGATTTCTAATTTTAAACTTAAAATTTTAAAATATTGCATCAAGGTGTCTGGAATTATTATCAATTAAGATTCATTGGAATGAGCTAAACTGGATAACCTTTTAAGATAACGCTTTAGAATAACTCCCCTTATTCCTGCCTTAGTAAATCATAAACAAAGAATTTATTAAGAACAATTCAGTCTTATTAACTACTTAACTAATACTCTAACCCAAAGTCCTAGCCCTAACCTTAATTAATAAGTTAATAAGGTTAGGGCTTATTAACGTATGAATTATTATTATACAAATTTTACCCCGGTTTAGCCATTTTTTTATGTTTTTGATTTTATTTCCTGGTTGTAGATGATGACGTCACACTGGGAAATTACTCAGAAACCACACTGTATGCTGAGCCAAAAACTCCTCTAATGTCACCGATGTTTTCATTTGACAAAGAAAAACACATGTGAACACTTTTATTTTGTTGAATCAATGTTGAAAGGGTCAAAAAAAAGGAATATCTTTTGTGTAAATTGTGCGTAACCTTTGTCTCCCCAGTGTGATGTCATCGGTTTGTTTACTTCCTGTGATTTTCAACATATTTTTCTCTAAAAAAAGCGACCCGATTGGTGTAAAACTATAATTTATATTTACAACAGGTATTAATACACTGAATAAAGTAAATTAGAAAATCATAAAAACCTGTCATACGCACTTTAAGAAACAATGAGCTGCAAAACCTATTCACTCAAACTTTTATCCCAGAATTCATCCGCCTCTTGCGATGACCGAAGGATTCCACAGACAAAAATCCACGCATTCTCTTCACAAATGTCCCCATTCTTTGCCCATCTGTACTCCATACACCACCGAATTTAAAAACCATAATGAAAACACGACGCGACGCCGCCTTTTCCGACCGCACACAAAGCAGACGACGAAACCGGGACGCGAAAGAAAGACGTCGTGTTCCAAACCGGGCTTTTCTCGGATCAAAGCCAGACAAACCTCACCTACTGACAGCTACGAATCCCTCCCTCAACGCTTTAAGCACTTAATTGTTCGCCGGCCTCCTGCTTCTGGTAACGTCGGAATCCGTCGAGCAGGAAGACGAAGACGAAGAGGAACCGTTCGGAGGACAAAGGTTGGCCAAATTGCTTCCACGGTCCAAAGTCTGGCTAATTACACGAGAAAAGAGCCCCGGTTTTGTGCCCTGGGCCCGGTCCAAGTCCAAGTCATCGCCGCAGCTGTGTGGAGTGAGATCATTCAGCGACGCAGACAAGGCATCCAGGAATGTAAGGCCTAAACATCCCACGGAGCCAACGACGGAAAAGGTCAACGGCAGGTCCACGCAGGGAATTCAGGTAGTTGGGTTTGGACTTGGAGCGTTGATTTGTCGGGGATTAGAACGTGAGATCATTGTGTCCAGTAGCAGAAAAGACTGATCTGGAAAGAATGTTGGAAGGAATTTACGATTAAAACGGACGAGTAAATGAGATGGAATGAGCATGAACACTGCAAAAACTAACTTCTAGATGAGTTAAATGTGTTGATTTGAGGATATTAATCTGAATTTCAGACGTTTTGACTCGTTAAGATCAGTGGAGACGATTTATTTGATGGAACTAGATTATTTTACTTGTTTCAAACCGTTTGTGACTTGTTTCAATACATTATTTCTTACTTCAATCCAAATTATCTGTCACTGGGTTAAGATCATTTTACTTACCCGACTGACAATTGTATTTTCGGTAACGCTTTAGATTAAGGTTCCTTAGTAAACTATTTATAATGGGTTATAATAAGCACTTGTTATGTGTTATGAGGCATTTACAAGCATTTATTAGTGTGATAATTGAAAATAATGTAATATTTGCTCATTGATGCTCTGTACATGTGGTTTATTCACTCAAACATGTTTTGTCTGATGGATTATAAACATGTAGAAGGCGTTATAAGTGCATAAACAAACTATTAGAGCTCATTAACATCTTATAAATAGTTAACTAAGGAACCTTCATCTAAAGCGTTAATGTATTTTCTTATTTTCAGCAAAATTATGGTCTGAGCATCAGAAATCATCAGCAATTAAATCTCATCGAGTCAAAACTTCTCAAATCCAGATAAAAATGATCAATTCAAGCCATTTTAAGATTGGATAGATTTACATTTTAGATAATTTGGATTGAAGTAAGAAATAATGTATTGAAACAAGTCACAAACGGTTTGAAACAAGTAAAATAATCTAGTTCCATCAAATAAATCGTCTCCACTGATCTTAACGAGTCAAAACGTCTGAAATTCAGATTAACATGCAGAAATCAACACATTTTAACTCATCTAGAAGTTCGTTTTTGCGATGCAGTTCATCACTATCTTTATTTCTTTACAGCGAGGTCAAGCAAAAGTGGTCGTAAACTGACTTAACCCTTGGCCGGCTCGTTTACCGTCCTTGGGCTTATCTTTGCTCCACTTCTCCTCTGTAAACCAACATTCGGATCCCCCCTCGGAGAGCAGAGAATGCACTCAGCCGCCGCTTTATTGACTGGTTGGCGGCCGGCGGGGGGGACCTGGCATGGGGCCGTGTTTACACCAGCGGCGCTCTGACCCCGGGTTACTCCCCTCCAGAGCGGTGTCTTCTAAACACAGCTGAGAGCCAGGAACATCTGCAGCGGAGGAGAAACAACGTCCACAGGGGGGAGGTTCAGGGGAGCCAGACGGACCTCCAGACGGACGGACGGACGGGAGGATGTTCAAACGGGGAACAGTCTGACAGGTTTGGGCTGGACGTTTATTCAATCTGAACACGTACACAGCCAAAAAATGTACATCTATTCAAGCTTAAAATGGCTTGAATTGATCATTTTTATCTGGATTTGAGGAGTTTTGAGATTTAATTGCTGATGTGATGCAGAATATTTCATGGTTTCAAGGTATTTCTGATGATCAGACCATCATTTAGCTTAAAATAAGAAAATACGGTAACACTTCATAATGCCTGCACTTATTCCTGCCTTAATAAAACATGAACAAAGACTTAATTCATAATCAACAAACAGTTTATTAAGAATTATTCAGGTTTAGTAACTGTTTAACAAATATTCTAACCCTCATTTTTAACCCTAACCTTAATTAAGTAGTTACTAAGCCTGAATCATGTTTAATAAACTATATATTCATTATTAATTGAGTCTTTGTTAATTCTTTATTAAGGCAAGCGTTACCGAAAATCCATTTGTCAGTCGGGTAAGTAAAATGATCTTAACCACTGACAGATAATTTGGATTGAAGTAAGAAATAATGTGTTGAAACAAGTCACAAACGGTTTGAAACAAGTAAAATAATCTAGTTCCATCAAATAAATCGTCTCCACTGATCTTAATGAGTCAAAACGTCTGAAATTCAGATTAATATCCTCAAATCAACACATTTTAACTCATCTAGAAATTAGTTTTTTATATCAGTTAAGACAGTAGAAACACTTTCAGACCTTAACAACATTCATAGATGTACTGCAAATAATGAACGTCTAGATGAGTTAAAATGTCTTGATTTCTGGATATTAATCTGAATTCCAGACGTTTTGACTCGTTAAGATCAGTGGAGACGATTTATTTGATGGAACTAGATTATTTTACTTGTTTCAAACCGTTTGTGACTTGTTTCAATACATTATTTCTGTATAAATGGCCAAAATGTTCCATATTTGGGAAATTTAAATCTGTAAAATGGACTTGAGCTTCACATATTAGATACAGATTTTAGTATTTGTGTAAACTAGATCTTGCTGAAAAATGCATAAAAAATTTCCTCAATGTTGGGATTCTGTATTTCAATTCCAAATGATCTGTCAGTGGTTAAGATCATTTTATGGAGATAAGACATTATCTGAAGTTCGGGAGCAGGACCACACCTCATCCACGCCCCTTCAGTGACTCCTCTATTTAAGCTTCCCGGTCACACACACCAGCGTTCGTCGTTTCGTGCCCCTCCCTCCCGCCCTCTCCTAATTATTCTGTCTTATCCTTTAGTCGGGGGGTATCGAGGCCCGGGAGCCTCAGCCCTCATCGCTAGAAGCCCCAAAACGGCATTTATCATCTACTCTCATGCCTTTTATGGTTCTTGTTCGCCAATAAACTTCTGCATCCAAGCTTGAGGTTGTGGTCCTTGCTAGTGAAACTTACCCGACTGACAAATGTATTTTCTTATTTTAAGATAAATTATGGTCTGATCATCAGAAATACCTTGAATCCAGTGAAATATTCTGCATCACATCAGCAATTAAATCTCATCGAGACAAAACTTTACAAATTGAGATAAAAATTATCAATTCAAGCCATTTTAAGCTCGGATTTCAATTTTTTGCTGTGTGGCTAAAAGCTCACAGTCGTCCATTTTGCGTACTAAATGCTCTTCAAAATGAACAATCCAAAGCCCGGACGTTCTGGGCCGCCCTTCAGCTGCACATGTGCGTCCCATCGTGAGCTCATCCTCCGCTCTTCCTTACAAACATCCCGGTCCACGCTCAGGCCGTTTATTTACACTGAGGAGCGGGGCTTGTTGTGCTAGCTGCGTGCTAACAGACGCCACTGCCCCGGTGCATTGTGGGAGCGCAGGTGCAGCGCCCGGAGCCCTGCGTGAACGACACCGAGGTCGGCCCGTCGCGGACGTGTTTACGAGCGCCAGAGGTTTGTTGTGCTCGGTGAGTCAGTGAAGATTTGAGCGCAGATGAGTTTGGAGTTTGCAGATGTGCTTTATTATGATTCGACCGAAATTGGATCTGTTTAAGTGATTTTAGGAATGTTAATTGCTCAACAAAGTCAGTCCACATGGCACAATCCTAACAGCGCTCAACGGAACTCAATATAATGTTATTTAGCCCTGATTTAAGCAAAAATATAACAATAATACATGGGATAAACAAAGGTCTAACAGGAGAGAAACAACCCTCGGGACAAAAGTGTATGAAAGAACAGCTGCTCTTGGAAAAATACAACAAATATAGGGCTGCAATTAACAATTATTTTGATTCATTGATTAGTTTTCAAGAGATTTTTTCAATATATACAACTTTTTTTTGATACAAACGCTACACTTTACATGTTTCTTGTGTAATTTTAAGGACATTTCTGCTTCATCTGAGAGATAAAACCGTCAAGTTTGGAGTGTATAGTTATTCAGTTATCAAATTGCTTGATGATTATTTAAATTATTGATTCGTTGAGAGCCCTAAATAAATACAATATTATAATAACGAGGTTTGGGTTTAAGGTTTGTGCCCAACAAAGCAGAAAGTTTAATTGTTGTTGTGTCATTTTGAGGAACAGCTACAATTTTCTTTTCATTTCTTTTTCTTTTTACTATTCAGTTGGTTGACTGTGGTGACAATGTATTATTTACTGTTTTTATTGTATTACTATTCTTCAATTGTACAATGATTTTGTTGTTAAAGGGCGTCTGACAGGTTGAACTACTCATTTCACAAAAATGCAGTTCAGATAAATATATTTCAATTTCTGCAAGAATCTTCACAAATTTTAGCCCAGTTTAGCTATTTTTTTAGGTTTTTAATTTTACTTCCTAGTTGTAAAGTATGACATCACACTAGGAAATCACCATAGCAATCACACTGTACACTGGGCCAAAACTCATCTAATGTCACAGATTTTGTTCATTTGACAAAGAGAAATACATTTGAACGCCTTTATTTTGTTGAATCAATGTTTAAAATGACAAAAAGGTGTCTTATTTTGTGTAAATTATGCATGACCTTTGTCTCCCCAGTGTGATGTCATCAGTTTGTTTACTTCCTGTAATTTTCAACAGATGTTTCGACTTTTCTCCACAAACAGCGACCTGATTGGTGTAAAAATACAATTTATATTTACAAGAGGAATTAATACACTGAATAAAGTCAAAATTAGAAAATCATAAAAACCCGTCATACGCACTTTAATGTTTGGGTTTATGAATCTACTTATTATATTATTATGTTTTGTCTAACATTATGAGAGTCAGACCTGCACACAGTTATAACAAATCACTTTTATCGTGTGTTTTTGTTTGTTTCTTCAACCGATCAAAGCCAAATCCACTGCAAAAGCACGTCTAATAAACCAAACCCGACCCGCTCTCAGCGCCGGGTGCAGGTTCAGTCCAGGTGCGGTCCTGCCTCTGGGCTGGATTTACAGGAGACGTGTTTTAGAGCCAGCTCCGGTCAAACCCAGCCCTGGTTCAATCTGCGCTCCGTGCTGCGGGTCAAAGAGGCCAAACTGAACAAGTCCAGAAAACACGAGGTCGATGGGGTCAGGTATCTGCACAACCAGCACCAGCGGCAAGTCCTCCACCTGCTGCGGCCCACGCTGCACTGGGAAAACACACAGAACTGCTTTTTTTTTCCTTTTCTTTTTGTCCGAGCTGCACTTGATAAAGCTTTCTCCTTTAATTTAACCCAGAGGCAAAAAGATCATCCCTTCAAGTAGCGCCAACGCACCAACATTTACAATCTTGGACTTGGACAGAAGGATTTGTTGAATCTAAGCCTGATTTATTCAAGTTTAACCTCCAAAAATGATGAAATATCTAAGAACAAAATCCCCTCGGTAAATATACAGTGATCCCTCACTATATCGCGCTTCATCTTTCACGGCTTCGCTGCTTCATAGATTTTTTTTACAATGCGGATATTTTTACCGTGCATTGTGCTCTGAATCCTGATTGGCTGAGGGGCTTTACTGTTGTCTAGAAATAAAATATTGACGCTGTACTGTATTGGTTTTTCACTTGTCAACAGTTTTCGTTTCTGTACATTCTGACAACTTTACGTTTGCATTTTTTCTTTGTGACAAAACCCACAATGTCGAAGAAACGCTCTGCGCCAACAACATAGAAACAGACGCTACAGGGGGCGGAGTCAGGACCAAGAGGCACAGACTGTGAAATACACC
The DNA here is from genome assembly GCA_019453435.1 of Rhinogobius similis. NCBI lineage: Eukaryota > Metazoa > Chordata > Actinopteri > Gobiiformes > Gobiidae > Rhinogobius > Rhinogobius similis. The sequence continues at coordinate 3,342,249 of CM033625.1, forward strand.
AGTGACAATGTTTACAACCTTGTATTACTATATTAAAATGATTGTTTTAAACACATTTTGGGCTTTAAAACAGGTTTTTGGTTTCATTCCATAGTTCAGTATTGCATTGTAAAATAATAAAAAATAAAGCTGTGACTACTTCACGGATTTCACTTTTCGCGTGTTATTTTTGGAACGCAACTCCCGCGATAAACGAGGGATCACTGTATACGTTCATTTTATATCCGGGTGCTGGAAATCCTTGAAAATGCTTGGATTGTACTACGTTCTTTTCATTGTCGGAAAGTGCTTGAAAAAGTGCTTGAAATTTAAACTTGACAATCTGCATCCTACGCATTTTGAAAGTAAAGCACACTAACAGTCAGGAGTTTCTTATTTTGTGACTATTCTTAACCAACTTGTCATATCACTGAGCTGCGTGCCAGTTTGTGCCGCTTTCTAAAATGCCCTAAAATACAGGAAATTAAAAAGTTTCCAGCAAAGTCTATTTCTTGTGATACTTTCATACATTCATATTGGGAGAGAAACATATTGCTTAACATTATTTTGTTGATTTCAAAAACTACTGCTACTACTGCAAGTTTGTCCTGAATTCAGAACATACATAAAGTATTAAGGTACTGGGGAAAAAAACTGCGAGTCGACCTTGAAAGTGCTGGAAAATTGCTTGATTTTTATTTTTGAAAAGGTGTACGAACTCTGTATATTTCAAAAAAATGAAAAAAGCTAAAGAATTAAACCAGGCTCTTCCAATTTTTCCGATTTTTCTTTCTTACATTTTTGCGTAAACTACAGGAGAAAAAAATAGGTTTAGGGTCTTATGATAAAGTAAAAAAAAGTCCAGGCAGAATCCATATAAAAGTCCCATTAAAGTTTTAGAATTTTAGTGTAATCTTTAAATTTGTGCTTTTGGAGTAAAAACTGACTCTAATTCATCCCAGAATGTTTGATTTGACTGAAAATAAGTGGGTCACAGCTTTCTTTTCATATTGAACACGTCCAGCAGCTGAGAGTTTCCTTTTATCAGATGTGGACAAAAAGGAATAAATTAATTTTAAAAACCTAGAACAGCAACAGGATAAACATTCCTCAAAACAGCGTGAATGCAGCTGAATGTTATTCCAGGTGTGTTTTTGATGAAGAACATTGTTAGAACAGGATTTAAAGTCACTGTAGCAGAATCTGTGCCCTTTAAAGTGCGTGTGACAGGTTTTCATCATTTTCTAATTTTGTCTTTGTTTGGTGTATTAATACCTGTTGTAAATATAAATTATAGTTTTACACCAATCAAGCAGCGATTTGTGGAGAAAAGTTTTTAAAAATCTGTTCATAATTACAGGAAGTAAACAAACTGATGACATCACACTGGGGAGACATTTTATGCATAATTTACACAAAATAAACTACTTTTTTTATTCTATTTATTTTATTCTTAAACATTAATTCAACAAAAAAGGTGTTTATTTGATTTGTAAAAAAAAAAAAAAAAGTCAGATATTCATGAGTTTTGGCCCAGTGAAATTTCCTAGTGTGATGTCATCATTTATAACCAGGAAGTATAACAAAAAAACCTAAAAAGTTTCTAAACCAGGACACATTTTGTAAAGTATTTTCGCAAAATTCAAAATTAATGATTGATTAATTAACTAGGTGAGGCCAACTATTAATCAAACAAGATAGACCAATTAATCAAGTCCCAGGTGACAAACAAACAATTTCCTAACAAAGACAGGACTCAGTGACTCCTCCCTGGGGGCAGGACTCCCAGTACTCAGAGTAGCATATAAGCCCAAGTTCCCAGACCAGCTCTCTGATTGACAATGACTTTTGGATAAAAGTCGAAACGTCTCGATCTTTAAACGGCGTCCGGATGACAACCTCTGAACCCCTTTCTACGATGGACCACACCTGGACGAATGAGGGTTTACATCGACGAATATTTATCTGAACTACATTTTAGTGAAACGAGTCGTCCAACTTGTCATAGGCCCTTTAAGAGCCAACTCGATCATTCTGATATAACTTTAACGGCGACAACTGCTTCCAGGCCGACAGGGTGCAATCGAAACCGCGCTAAAAAACAATCAGCGTCCCCAGTTCCTTATGTTCTCTCTCTGCACCAAAAGTCACTTAAGATTCCTCCTAAACCCGACTGCATCACTCGCTCGCTCTCTCTCTCACGAGCGCCGTGTTCCAGGGGGAAATTGAAACCAGATGTTGAAATGTCAAATGAAAATGAGAATCCCGCGCTGGCCCTCCAACGGTAATGAAAACGAAGACTTAATGCCCCACACAAGTCGACTGTGGGCCCGCGCGGGGATCAGACGAGGCCGTACACCGAGCGGGAAAGGGTTAATCCCACGACGCAAACGGGCGCAGCGCGGGTGTAACAGTATTAACGATTTAATGAGTGTAATGTGTGAACTTTGCACGGCGGAACTAAGACAGCGTTTCGACTTCCAAACCCAAACTGGAGTCGAACAGTCGCAGCGTTTGCCTGACAGGGTTTTTCCACAGGGCATTAAGAAGGATTAAAAGTTATTTAATTAATGAATTTGGTAAGAATAAGGCCTTAAAATGCATTCAAAATCATTAAATCTAATCCCCACAGGCATCAAATCTAAAAAACATTTTGAAAAAAAGATTGATCCATTAGAACAGGCATGTCCAAACTAAGGCCCGGGGGCCAAATGCGGCCCTCAGACCAATTTTTCTTGGCCCTTAGTCTTCCTGGTGAACTGGCCCACATTGTCCTGATAAGTACTATTTACAGCACATTTCAGATTTTCTACAATTCCAACCTAAATAACTAACATTTTGGTGCCGCACAGACCTGATATTAAGGCACTGAGACTGAATGTAGATGTGGTGGAGCTTAAAACATCAGATAAATGCAGCTTTTTTTAACGTTTCACGATTGATTTGTGGCCCTCTGCTTGGTCTATATTTCAATATGTGGCCCTCGATGGAAAAAGTTTGGACAGCCCTGCATTAGAACCTTGATTTTCAACCAGAGCGCCGGAGAACACTAGTGTGCCTTGAAGTATTGCTAGGTGTGCCTCAAAGAGTTCATTCACCAGACTTCAGCTGTGACCACCAGGATCACCAGAACCTCCACCAGAGGACAGTCCAGTGTCCCCCAGTGTAAAACAAGCCTTGCCCACTCGTCCTTCTCATACCAGGGACCAAACAGTGGAATAAGCTCCCACTGAGCTCACAAATGAAAGTAACCTCTGTACCTTCTCCAGAGGTAAAGAAGTGGTTTATTGAGAACCAGAGATGCACACACTGAGCACAAACTTGCACACTATTATTCGAAATATTTATGTGTGGTTTTATGTAATGAGTATAGTATAGTCTTGTATTATCTCCTTTTATAAACTTATTTAAAAGTGTATTAGCTTTACTAGGTGTAAATTGTTCTAGGATTGTTTTAACAACTAATACTGTAATCTTAACTTTAAAGTGCTGGTATCTGCAATGAACCTCGATGTTAAAATAATATTGATGACGATGAAGCGTGAGTGAATGATCGAGTGTCAGAGAATGTATGAAAACTGTTGCTCTGTAAATAATGCACGTTGTACTCCCCTCGTCCCTTATCCAGGACGGCAGATGGAAATGAACAAGTCACAAATGGTTTGAAACAAGTAAAATAATCTAGTTCCATCAAATAAATCGTCTCCACTGATCTTAACGAGTCAAAACGTCTGAAATTCAGATTAATATCCTGAAATCAACACATTTTAACTCATCTAGACGTTCATTTTTGCCGTGTGCCTGCTCTTATGCTGCTGCTGCTTCTTGTTTACAAAGATGGCGAAGCGAAAGGACTGGAGAGAAGACGCTGCATCAATTAAGTAAGTTATTTGATCAAATATTAAACGAAACGATGTGCCTGCTATAAATGTCTAACCCAGAAGCGCTGTTTGTGCTTCAGACCGCACTGTTCGCTCAAAACGGATCTATCGCCGGACTTTGCGCAGTGTTTTTTTTTGTTCCATCCGTACATTTCAGCTCTCCACATTTCCACGGCGGCTTTTATGAGCAGAAATGTGTCAGGAAGTGGATCCTGGCGCGAATTAACAAGAGCGAAGCGAACCTAAACAAGCCCTATTTTATTTGGAGAGCCTGAACATTTTGGATGGCAGATATTTACACGGCATTATCACCTCATTAGCGCTCGCTCCAGGTCGGACACAGAGGCGTCTTCGTGCTGAGAAATGTGACTTTGGCCCATTTCCACAGATTAAGCCCCAAATCTCTGCCTTCCACTCGCACAAACACACACTGGAGGAGCGCAGGGGCCAGAGCGGACCTCCCTGTTAATGGCCCCGGAAACATTATCTGGCGGGGGACAGCTGCAGGCTCGGGACCCACGGAGAGGGCCCCGGAGGAGGCTTATTATCCCCACGGCGCGCTCCCACACTCCCAGGACCGTCCACCCGCCGAGGAGAGGCGTCCGAGGCCGGGACGGGAGGGCGAGGCCATGGGGCGGAGCCTGGGGATTCACAAAACACCACAGACTTAAAGGGCCTATGACAGGTTGAAGTACTAATTTCACTAAAACACAGTGAAGATAATTATATTCAAGATTCTGCTAAAAAGAAAGTAATTTTGATCCCAGTTTTTTAGGTTTAAATTTTGACTTTTTGAATTTAAACCCCCAGGACCCGCCCCAGGCAACACAAAGGAATGAACCGGCCAGACCCAGAGCGCAAACCGGACCACCACCAGCACCCAGGAACCCTCCAGAGGACCCCACAGGGACAGCCGCCGCACCCAGAGAGGGACAACGAGCACCCAGACACACCTCCCGTCCATCACCATCACCACTGTCGCCCCACTTCAAATCCAACACCAATTGCACAGATGATTTAAACAAACTCCCATTTAATTGCGTTATTTCTCCCCCCTCTCCGAACATTTTTTCATATGTTGCCCTGTATTATGTATAATGTGTAAAATCCATAACATAAAAGTTTCCAAAAAACACCCATTTCTTGGACTGGCCCCCCTCCTTGTAAAAGCAAACGGCTCACTCTGAGATCTGACCCCCCCGAACAGAGAGCAGGCTGCTTCCCCCGCCCAACCCGCGCGCCTCCCCCGCCCAACCCGTGCCGAAGCCTAGAGCGGAGATGGTGCATGCGCCGTGTGCTCCGGTAAACAGCGATACACAAACACTGAATAAACATTTTCTCGTCCTGACGGTGCGTCGTGCTGAGTCCTACGTCCTGGATCTGAACTGGAGTTTGACGTGCTCCAGGGTCTCAACGACGGACGTGCCGTTTGGTAAATAACAAGCTAACTCTTCTATCTGTCGTATCCATCGTGTAATTACTGTGTAGCATTAGCATTAGCTGTTTTTATTCTTCCTGGAGGCGTGGCTTGAGCGCCGCGTCATCTTAGTGAGGAGCCCCCGTCTGCTGCTCAGCCGAGGGGGACGGAAAAGACAGTTCTCTAGTGAAAACATGAGGGAATCAATCAAAAAACCACTTTGGGCACAACATACGAGGCCCAAATAGCACTGGAGGAAGGTTAACACCTCTGAAAAGTCCATTTCGCATGTTATGGGACCTTTAAACAAACTCCCATTTAATTGCTTTATTCCTCCCCCCTCTCCGAACATTTTTCCATATCCTGTGTTGCCCTGTATTATGTATAATGTGTAAGCTATATATATTGTGTCTAAATACAGGGCAGTATTAATATTATTCATAAATACTGTGTTGTCTCAGGTTTGCTCCGTCTCTGAGCGAGTTTTAAGGTAAACCTAACAAAGATTAGCATGCTAACGGCAAACTTCCTGCTTCTCGTAGAATAAAACTAGACGCAGAGAAAGTGCTGCGGTCTCAGTTTGAATCGATGCTTTTACATTATATCTGTGCTGGAGCCACACTTTACTTTTATGTGAGCTAATTCTGTTTTTCACATTTCAAAACAGTAAAAATCAGGTACAGCCCCTTTAAACCGGCACATTTTATTAAAGCAAACGTCAACAAGTGTCCGTTTCTCAACAGACACGTTCAGGATGATCTTTTCGTACACGACAAAGTGCCAAACAAAACAGACTCTCAACTCCAGCTGTGACTGAAACAAGTACGAAATATCCTGAAACAAGTCAAATAATCTTAACCCAATAAAATAATCCACACCTATATTCAAGTTATTCCAAGTCCAAATTGTGTACTGCAAAAAATGAATTTCTAGATGAGTTAAAATGTCTTGATTTCAGGATATTAATGTGAATTTCAGACGTTTTGACTCGTTAAGATCAGTGGAGACGATTTATTTGATGGAACTAGATTATTTTACTTGTTTCAAACCGTTTGTGACTTGTTTCAATACATTATTTCTTACTTCAATCCAAATTATCTAAAATGTAAATCAACCCAATCTTAAAATGGTTTGAATTGATCATTTTTATCTGGATTTGAGAAGTTTTGACTCGATGAGATTTAATTGCTGATGTGATGCAGAATATTTCACTGTTTTCAAGGTATTTGTGATGATCAGACCATCATTTTGATTAAAATAATAAAATACATTTGTCAGTCGGGTAAGTAACATGATCTTAACCACTGACAGATAATTTGGATTGAAGTAAGAAATAACAGGAACACTTTATAATAACTACACCTATTCCTGCCTTAGTAAAGCATGAATAAAGAATTAATTAATAATGAACAAAGACTTTATTAAGAATGATTCAGGCTTATTAACTACTTAACTAATACTCTAACCCAAAGTCCTAGCCCTAACCTTAATTAAGTCGTTACTAATCCTGAGTCAGGCTTAATAAATTATTTAATAGTAGTTGAATGAGAGATCCTTTAATTGTCCCACGATGGGGAAATTCCAGAAGAAGCAGCCGTTTCCAGCGCTAAGTTAATAAACTACTTTGTTAATACTTTACTAAGACAGGAATAAGGAGAGTTATTCTAAAGTGTTACCATTATTTCTTACTTCAATCCAAATGATCTGTCAGTGGTTAAGATAATTTTATTTACCCGACGGATGGATGGATTTTCTTATTTTAAAGGTTGAATGGAGGATTTCTCGCCGATTTGAAAATCTGCGACTGTTAGTCCTTTTTTTGAAAAAGCGCATGCGCAGGTTCCCCCTCCCTCCCTCCCCGTTTCTCCTGAGTGAACACCGACCAAACCTCGTGCACGAGCACCAGCAGCACTGCTCCATGTGCATTTGTCTACAAGACGATTGGTGTCACTTTCTCACGACAACCTCCGCGAAGAAGATTTAATAATACACTCCACATACAATAAGCTAAAAAAAGAGTCAGATAAACAGTTACCTGTCCAGCAGAAACTTTGCAACGGAGGCATCAGTTGAAGCCTGTTTTGCGCTTTCAATGCTCGCCAGCGCGTAAACGATTCCCCCAGAATAACACGCCTTTTGTTTCTTTCCTCTGCAGACTTTCGTCTCTTCTGTGAAAGCTCCAAAACAGTCTTTCTCTTTCGTCCCTCAGCCATTTTGGTACTTCGCGGATGAAAGTTTAGACTTACAATGACGGAACTCGCCGCTAACCTCCTGCTACATAAACACACTAGCATATCAAGCACGCATGCTCGGCCAGGGGAGCGAGCGTTTCCCCTGGCCGAGCCTGTGGGCGGGCACTAGCACCAGAGAATGATTGACACCTGAGCGGACCAGTTATTTGTGCTACCCACCAGGAAATGAGATTCTGATTTGTTGCCCGAAATCCTCCATTCAACCTTTAAGTTTAAGATCAATTATGGTCTGATCATCAGAAAAACCTTGAAACCAGTGAAATATTCTGCATCACATCAGCAATTAAATCTCATCGAGTCAAAACTTCTCAAATCCAGATAAAAATGATCAATTCAAGCCATTTTAAGATTGGATAGATTTACATTTTAGATCATTTGGATTGAAGTAAGAAATACTGTATTGAAACAAGTCACAAACGGTTTGAAACAAGTAAAATAATCTATTTCCATCAAATAAATCGTCTCCACTGATCTTAACGAGTCAAAACGTCTGAAATTCACATTAACATCCTCAAATCAAAACGTTTTAACTCGTTTTGTGCAGTGCAGTGGCGTCCAGGGCCACACTTGACGGACAGGTGTAGCGACATTACACCTCGAAGTTCAATAAACAGAGAGAAACACGAGGAAAGAGAAGAGAAAAGACGAGGAAGGAGGAGTGTGCGCGGAGGAATGTCTGAAAACACACTCCGCTCCAACAAAAAGAAAGAGCCAATCTCATAAAGGAGCATTAGCATCGCCATGGATACGGCGAGAGGCGGAGACATCTGTACGGGATTAGACCAGGGTTTGAATCCATTAAAAGCCCATTTGTGGCGCTGTTAACGACCGGGGAAACTGCTACTGACAGCAACATTGGACTTGACTTAATAACGGATCGAAATACAGTGGAAAAGCCTGACTTATTTAGATGATAATGTTAATCCTCAAATTGCCAGTCGGTTGTCTAATTCTGTCTGTTAAAGTGGCGTTGTATAAATCAGACGTCAGCAAACTTTCAGGCTTCGGAGGACACTTTTTTCGTTCCATTGACGCGTTGCACTTTTAGAGGAGTTAATTTATTCATAGTTGTATTCAAACTCTCTTCGTTTGTTGAACTGAACAGCAGGTCTGGGCAAACGTTTTGACTCGAGGGCCGACCATTTACAGTTTGGATGTTGTAACTACAGTATATTACACACAGTTAGAACAGAGAGCAGGCTGCCTCCCCCTCCCAACTCGTGCCGAAGCCTAGAGCGGAGATGGTGCATGCGCCGTGTGCTCCGGTAAACAGCGATACACAAACACTGAATAAACATTTTCTCGTCCTGACGGTGCGTCGTGCTGAGTCCTACGCCCTGGATCTGACCTGGAGTTTGACGTGCTCCAGGGCCTCAACGACGGACGTGCCGTTTGGTAAATAACAAGCTAACTCTTCTATCTGTCGTATCCATCGTGTAATTACTGTGTAGCATTAGCATTAGCTGTTTTTATTCTTGCGGCTGCGCGCTTCCTGGAGGCGTGGCTTAAACACCGCGTCATCTTAGTGAGGAGCCCCCGTCTGACGGAAAAGACAGTTCTCTAGTGAAAACATGAGGGAATCAATCAAAAAACCACTTTGGGCACAACATACGAGGCCCAAAGAGCACTGGAGGAAGGTTAGAACCTCTGAAAAGTCCATTTTGCATGTTATGGGACCTTTAATGTGCGTATGACAGGTTTTTATGATTTTCTACTTTTGACTTTATTTGGTGGAAGAAAACCTGTTGTGAACATAAATGATAGTTTTACACCAATCAAGAGTCAGATTATGAGGAAAAGTTGAAAAATGCGTTGACATTTACAGGAAGTGGAGCAAAATTCCAAAACATGACGACGTCGCACAACAATTTACAACCAACAAACACATTTTTCCGATCCTTTAAACGTCAATTCAACAAAATAAAGATGTTCCCATAGATTTTTATTTGTTAAATAATAATGTCTGTAAAATTTGGCCCAGTGTAAAACATGGTTGCTAGGTAACAGTTGCAGGATTTCCTCAGTGTGACGTCATGATTTACAACCAGGAAGTCAAATTTTGAACCTAAAAAACTGCCAAACTTGGATAAAAATGGTTAATTGTTTAGCAGAATCTTAAATATAATGATCCTAACTGTGTTTTGGTAAAATGAGTACTTCAACCTGTCATAGGCCCTTTAATGCCTAAAATACACACAAAAAACTACGGAATACAGAAAACAGAATAGCAACAATCATTACTTTTATTTATTTTAGTGGGACAGTGCCGTTGGTCACTCTTTTTAGTCGAAGCGTCAAAGTTTGGTGTTAATCTAGTGGTGTTTATTCTCAAAACTAAATGAACAACTTCAGTCTCAGGCAAATATAAAATGACAAATGCACCATATTTAACTCATAAAAATGCTTATTAAATGCTTTGCGGGCCAAAAAGGTTGCATGTTGCCCTGGGCCTTTGTTTGCCCCCCTCTGCTATACGTACTATAATAAATATATTAGGAGGGGGGTTTTGGTGGTGTCCCCCAAGAAATAAACAAAAGTAAGGCCTTGCATTCTTTTTTCTGATTTAGCGTCATATTCTTAACGACTGCAGCAGACCTCATTCTCCTCCTCATTCAACTGTATTCTGCAAAATACTTTTCATTCTATAAGATTTATGGGTGCCACACTATCAGACGTGAGGAATTAAAAGTTGTGTAGTTACTTTTTCTTCAACTAGGATCTGGAATCTTTTATTTGTGCCATTTTATTTGGTAATATTTTGTCTTCTGTAGATGCTAGTGAAATAGTCTCAATCTCACAAAACTAAAGGAAAAATATTTAGCATTTTTCATATCGCTGTTAGCCTTTATAAACATGCTCTTGCCTTAAATTTTCCATCTCATATAAAAAGTAATAACAATAATAAATTCTTCATTCAATTCATTCTCTGCCCTGTGTTATCAGTCATTATGAATTGACACTTACCTAGTGCATCCAGCAGATGGCGCCAGCACTATATACAATCTATTGAAGTTAGCGCTGATAAGACGTCATTGTATGGATTTGCTGCAGCAGTTATTGCGTTTAGAGTCAGAAATGCCCTTTTAGTGATGATTTAAGGAGTAGAAACAGCAGAAGATTCTCAGATAAATGACGTGTGAAGTCTGATAATACGTCAGAAAATCCAGGATGTTCAGCAGGAAGTGTGTTTGACGCTCGGAGGGAGAGGATTTTCTAATAAACATTCCTCAAAACAGTGTGAATGCAGCTGAATGCTTCTTCAGGTGTGTTTTTGATTATGGAACATTGTTAGAACAGGGTTTAAAGCTCAAAAAGTCCCTGTAGCTGAACATGTGTCCTTTAAAGTGAAGATAAATGTACTCTTCCTTTATTACGGCGCATTAGCTAAAACTACCCTCGTCAAACGGTTTGGTAATTGTTATGATTCATCTTGGTTCATGAGCACACACTGACCTCCTCCGCTGCACTTTCCGGGCAGAATCTAAACACCGTGGGATGAGTTTGTACAAAGTCCCGGGGCGAGCTCGTCCTCATTAAAGGCCCCGCTGCACCGGGACCAGAGAGCGCTCTGTTTACACAGGTTCACTTCTGCTGCCAACGGAGCCCGCCGTGTCCAGAGTCAAACACCAGCTTCATGAGCGTAAAGTCTACGAGAGGAGAGCGGGTAAACAAACGCTGGTAAAGTCTATGAGAGCAGAGCGGGTAAACAAACGCAGGGCCAGTATATGAGCACAGAGCAGGTAAACAAACGCTGGTAAAGTCTACGAGAGCAGAGCGGGTAAACAAAAACAGGCCACTGCTACGAGAGCAGAGCACGTAAACAAACGCAGGGCCAGTATATGAGCACAGAGCAGGTAAACAAACGCTGGTAAAGTCTACGGGAGCAGAGCGGGTAAACAAATGCAGGGCCAGTATATGAGAGCAGAGCAGGTAAACAAACGCTGGTAAAGTCTATGAGAGGAGAGCGGGTAAACAAATGCAGGGCCAGTATATGAGAGCAGAGCAGGTAAACAAACGCTGGTAAAGTCTATGAGAGGAGAGCGGGTAAACAAATGCAGGGCCAGTATATGAGAGCAGAGCAGGTAAACAAACGCTGGTAAAGTCTATGAGAGGAGAGCGGGTAAACAAACGCTGGTAAAGTCTACGAGAGCAGATCAGGTAAACAAAAACAGGCCACGGCTACGAGAGCAGAGCACGTAAACAAACACTGGTAACGTCTACAAGAGCAGAACGGGTAAACAAAAGCAGGGCCGTATATGAGCACGGGGCAGGTAAACAAAATCAGGTCAAGTCTACGAGAGCAGAGCAGGTAAACAAAAGCTTTTAAAATCTATGAGAGCAGAGCAAGTAAACAAAAGCAGGCATAGCCTATGAGGACAGAGCAGGTAAACAAGAACAGGTACAGTCTGCAAGAAATTTTGAGCACATTTGACTGGTTTAAAGGTGCATCAAAGGAAAAATTTATTTTTCATATTGTTCTTATCCTTTAAACATGCTCTTGAGTGCCTTAAATTTGCATCTCATGTTTTGAAACAAAAAAAAAGGTTTATTATGGATTAAATTAAATAATTTTCTCCGCTCTGTGCAACGACACTTGGACACACGAGTGTATCCAGCCAGCAGATGGCGCCTAGTGCTATACACAATTTAGTTATGTTGGCACATAAGAGACGCTATGATGCGGTTAGCAGCAGTGATCGCGTTTAGAGGCAGAAATGCTCAGAACGAGTCCAGCAATGATTTAAGGACCTAAAACAGCGGAAATGACGTGTGAAGTCTGAAGTTCAGCAGGAAGTGTGTTTGACGTTCGGAGGGAGAGGATTTTTGATAAACATTCCTCAAAACAGCGTGAATGCAGCTGCATGCAACTCCAGGTGTGTTTTTGATGAAGGAAAGTTGTTATAGTGTAGTTAAAAGCTCAACAAAGTCCATTTTGTATATTTTGAATTCTTATATTGAACATTTGAATCATTTTCCTTCAAGATTTGGACAAAAAGGTGAGGCCAGTGTGACTAACGCCTGTCAGTCCTCTGCATAAAAGATACTCCCGGAGGTGTGAGGAGCAGAGGATGGCGCTCTGCACACACCTGCCTGTCCCTGTCGGCCCCTGTCGGTCCCTGTTGGTCCCTGTCGGTCCCTCAGGCTCCGTGCGCAGGACAAAGCAGCAGATGTAACTGTATCGTGTCTCAAACGCTACACCTGTACAGCATTCTCCAGCCCACTGTGGGAAACATGTAACCTTTTACACCCACGTTCACTCCACGGCGACCTGCTTCACACGTCTCTGCGCCGAATGTCAGTCAGCCACATCATTGAGTTTCAACCAGTGGCCGGGAACACCAGTGTGCCTCGAGAAAATGTTAAATTTGTCAAACAGATTCATTCATATTTAAGGTGAGACGCTGCAGGTGAATAGGAAAAAATGTTAAATTTAAAGATATCAATGTTAAACTTCTCCTGTAGTTTAGTCACATAAATGTAAGAAAAAAATGTATTACAAGTTTTTCATCATGTCATGTTTTCATGTAGAAATAAGGCATTTTATGTGAAAAAACGGACAAAAATCCACATATTTGGGACATTTAAATCTGAAAAATGGACAGAACCAGGTTTAAATTTCTTCGTTCATTTTGTAACATATTAGTTATAAAAAAAAATGTATAAAGGGGATTTTGGATTCTTATTTAGTTTTTAAGTAAACTAGATTGGACTGAAAATTATCCTAAAAATTCAAATTTCACCTCATTTTTTTTACTTAAAACTTCAATAAATCTGTTTAAGATTTTATCACCATTTTTGTTCCCTTTGTCTTTTCTGTTGCCTTTATAGAGCTGCACGATTTAGTAAAAATGTCTAATTGTGATTTTTCTGACCAGTTTTGCGACTGTGATTTGATGCGTGATTTTAATAGTCTTAATAATGTTTTAATAGGATTAAAAATTCAAATTTTTGTCACTTTTAGTCGCGTTTTTGTCACGCTCAGTTGTGTTTGTCATACTTTTGTCATATCTTTGTCACATTGAGTCGCGTCTTTGTTGTTTTAGTGGCGTTTTTGCTGCTTTTAGTTGTATCTTTGTTGTATTTTGGCACATTTTCATCGTTTGTACAAATCCAAACTACATTGTTGGCAGTTTTTATTCAGATCAAAGAAAGACATTTTATTGATTTAGTTTAATTGTGCAGCTCTGGCCTATAAGAGGTGAATAAAGTCATCTTCTCAGAGGCTTCAGAGGCTAAACATCAGGAGAAAAAGTGTGTTTGAACAGACAGCTGTATTAAAGACACAAACAATGAATCAAGATACCACGATGTCATAAAAATAGCAGATTGTCACAGGGACCAGCTCACGATTCGATTTTTATCACCGTATCACCCAGACCTACACTCTTATCCACTCGGCGCTGAACCCTCTGTTTTTCTGAACAAAGTGTGGAAGGCTTAACTGTTCGCTCGCTCTAGGATGAGTCTCCACAGTCTGAGAGGATTATCCCCAGAGAACTTCTCATTTGTCACCAGCAGAACACTCATCATGACAAAACCAGTTAGACATTTCAAAAGAATGCTACTTTAACTACTATTCTGTGAGAAAAATACGTATTATCGCATTCAAAAAGACGGCAAAACTCCACAAACGTGCACTTTTATCAACACTTTTCCAGCAGATTTGAACAGCAGCAACACGTTTGAGTGCGGCCGGTGCTAGAAAACAAAAACTTCAACTTCAAATCCAGATAAAAATGATCAATTCAAGTCATTTTAAGCTCGACTGATGTCCATTTTTTGCTGTGCGCTCAAAGGTTTCCGAGTGCGTGACGTCCCGGTGCAGCTGGCTCCTGCGGCGGGCCCCGTGCCTGTCTGTGTGGCCCCCGCCCGGCCCGTCCCGAGATGTGGGGCTTATTAAAACAATCTTCCCAATTAACATTCCTGGCCCCTGGAACTATGACCTCAGCGGCCCCTCGGCGACAAAGGCCCTGTGTGGGGACCGCCGCCTGCAGAAGACGCGCTCCTTTGCCGTAGTAGTTTCTCTCGTGTAGCTCTTTTTCCTTCTTAAATCTCGAGGTGTGTGTTTAATGAGACGGAGGACGGCCTGGGGGAGTGTTTTGCCCAGGGGCGCGACGGCAGAGGGAGTAAATAAGTTCGAAAGATGATTGAGAGGTTGTTTTTAGTTGTGTTAACGTTGACAGATTGAGTTCAAGTTGTCTCGACTTTGAGTAAAGAAAAATATTTAGATGAAAATTGCTAAAAAATATATAAAAAATTTAAAAAGTTGCTTCTGTTGACCAATAATCAGTGCAATTCTTCACCGTTTGTGACTTGTTTTAATCCATTATTTCTTACTTCAATCCAAATGATCTAAAATGTAAATCTATTCAATCTTAAAATGGCTTGAATTGATCATTTTTATCTGGATTTGAGAAGTTTTGACTCGATGAGATTTAATTGCTGATGTGATGCAGAATATTTCACTGGTTTCAAGGTATTTCTGATGATCAGACCATCATTTTGCTTAAAATACGAAAATACATTTGTCAGTCGGGTAAATAAAATGATCTTAAAGTCTATATTTCAGGTTCTTATTTGTCTCTAATACTGACTGAGTTTGGTGGGAGGGCACCTGTGTTAAATATTTATCATAGTTGACGTGTGTGAAGTAGCAGTGTGTGAAGAAAATTTGAAAAGTAAAAGTTTAAAATGTCAGGAAGTAGGTCTGAGTACTGAAATGGAATCCCTCTGTGATGTCATCAAAAAGCGACGTACAGTTGAAAATAAACAGACGGTTAACACTCGACTGAAACATTTTTCTGACAGTTTAATTCAACAAAATAAAGGTGTTATCAGCTTTGATAATTTGTCAAATCATAACTATTGTGTAATTATTTTGGCTCTTGTTTTCAAAATGGTTGCTAGGAAACAGTTGTTGTGTCATATTTGCTGCCCATGACCAACCAGGAAGTGACGTTATAAACTTTACAAAAACAGTCAAACTGGAGACAAACTGGAAAAATGTTTAGTCAAATCTTAAATATAATCATCTTCACTACGTTTTAGTGAAATGTGACGTCGAACCTTAACTCACTGACAGATAATTTGGATTGAAGTAAGAAATAATGTATTGAAACAAGTCACAAACAGTTTGAAACAAGTAAAATAATCTAGTTCCATCAAATAAATCGTCTCCACTGATCTTAACAAGTCAAAACGTCTGAAATTCAGATTAATATCCTCAAATCAACACATTTTAACTCATCTAGACATTCATTTTTTGCGGTGTGCACCTTCTATAAACTCTCTGCAAGTTTAGGTACATGAGCTAATTTACTAATATTTGCTCTAAAATATGAAAGACCAAAATATCCAAAGGTTTTAAAGGACACCTAATTAGAAAATGTACCTTTTAAAAGCTAAAAAACTTGATCTTTTTAGCTTTTAAACACGTTAAAACACTGTTCCCTCGTCACAAACATGACTGAAGTTATATTCTGCTTCATTCGCACTTGTTTGACGAATCCTGTGCCTCAGAAAACACTCCGTTTCTAATGTTCCAAACATGTGACGTCAAAGGCAGGTCTCGAATAAATCGTCTCCACTGATCTTAATGAGTCAAAACGTCTGAAATCCAGATGAACATCCTGAAATCAACACATTTTAACTCATCTAGAACTCCATGATTTGCAGTGTTCTCCACGAAGCTAATTCAAACGGACAAGAAACGACGTGAGTGTCCGGCTGCTCCACAAACACAGAACGATTCCCGCCGTTTACGCGACTGATCCGGAGCAGCGGCGCTTTATTAGGCCAAGATGGAGGATAAGATAACGCCGGGTTTCTCTAAACAAAGATGGATTACAGGCTGACAGCGAGAAGCGATAGAGTTTCAGCGAGAGAGAAGGAGACGATGAGGTTATGCTTCGTCAGTCAAACAACAAAAAACACACACATGAGCCGGCGCTTGTCTCGCGGGAGAATCCAGCGCGGACGGAACGAAGAAAAAGGAAAAAGAAACGAGGGCTCGGAAGAGTTTAACACGAATTCAAGTGCGGGATTGTTCGAGAGTTGGACGATTTAGGAACGCGAGACAAAAGAATCGCACGGGATTTTAGGAGAAGAGAGGACAGACGGTGAAAGTGGTGAGCTAACTGAGCTAACTAAGCTAACTGAGATAACTAAGCTAAAGATAACTAAAATAACTGAGCTAACTGAGATAACTAAGCTAACTGAGCTAACTGAGCTAACTAAGCTAACTGAGATAACTAAGCTAAAGATAACTAAAATAACTGAGCAAACTGAGATAACTAAGCTAACTGAGCTAACTGAGCTAACTAAGATAACTGAGATAACTAAGCTAACTGAGCTAACTAAGCTAACTGAGATAACTAAGATAACTGAGATAACTAAGCTAACTGAGATAACTAAGCTAACTGAGATAACTAAGCTAACTGAGCTAATTGAGATAACTAGGCTAACTGAGATAACTATGCTAACTGAGATAACTAAGCTAACTGAGCTAACTAAGATAACTGAGATAACTGAGCTAACTGAGATAACTAAGATAACTGAGATAACTAAGCTAACGGAGCTAACTAAGCTAACGTGTTTGAGACGTCAAAGTGTTCAAAACAATCAGAGCATTAACTTCTAGTTTGGAAGCAAATCTTGTCACTTTTTTCACGTTTTTGTCGCTCTTGAGTTGTGTTTCTTGTTTGTAGGTACTTTTGAGTGCATTTTTAATCGCGCTTTTTTTGCTTTTTGTGTCAGTTTGGTTTAATTGTGCAGCCCTGGCCTTTAAGAGGTAAATAAAGTCATCTGCTCAGAGGCTTCAGAGGCTAAACAACAGGAGAAAAAGTGTGTTTGAACAGACAGCTGCATTAAAGACAGAAAAACAATGAATCACGATACATCGATTTCACAAAAACAGCAGATTGTCACAGAGACCAGCTCACGATTCGATTTTTATCACCCAGACCTAACTTAAACATTAAAATTTCATTGTGTTCTGGCGTTTACCTAATCTAGACATTCATTTTTGCAGTGTGCTCTGTAACATATTTAAATGTCGTTTTTTTTCACGTTTTTGTCGCTTTTGAGTTGTGTTTCATGTTCGCAGGCGCATTTTGGTTGCTTTTGAGCACGATTTTTGTGTCGATTTCGTTGAACTGTGCAGCTCTGGGCTTTAAGAGGTAAATAAAGTCATCTGCTCAGAGGCTTCAGAGGCTAAACAACAGGAGAAAAAGTGTGTTTGAACAGACAGCTGCATTAAAGACACAAACAGTCAATCACGATACGACGATTTCACAAAAACAGCAGATTGTCACAGAGACCAGCTCACGATTCGATTTTTATCACCGTATCAGCCAGATCTAAATGAAATGTGTTGTGGTTGAATAATAGAGCTGCACGATTTAGGAAAAATATCTAATTGTGATTCTGCTCAAATTCACATTTTAAACACAATTTTGTCGCTTTTAGTCACATTTTGTCACATTCAGTTGTGTTTGTCACATTTAAACGCGTCTTTGTCACTTTTACTCACGTCTTTGTTATTTTAAGTCACGTTTTGGTGCACTGACTCAGGTTTGTAAGTGCGTTTTTGCTTTTGAACATATTTTTAGTGCTTTTTGACGCGCTTTCTGTGACTCGTTTCAGAACATGTTTGTACAAATCCAAACTACAGTGTCAGCAGTTTTTACTAAAATCAAAGCAAGACATTTGTTGTTTGTGGAAGAAAGAAAAATTGTGCAGCTCTGGCCTTTAAGAGGTGAATAAAGTCATCTGCTCAGAGACTTCAGAGGCTAAACAACAGGAGAAAAAGTGTGTTTGAACAGACAGCTGCATTAAAGACACAAAAACAATGAATCACGATACGTCGATTTCATAAAAATAGCAGTTTGTCACTTATCCCCGTATCGCCCAGACCTATTTGAAAGCACTTGGAACCCTCTCGTCCCGTCTCCACGTCCTGCACGTTTGACGAGCTTTAATAAAACCGACCGCACACGTGAAGCCGGGGCCGGGGTCACGCTCCGATGACACCGTTTCAGCAGCTTCCTTCGCGCCGCTCGCTGTAACAGATCTTCTCTTGATAGGCCGCCGTTTCATCTGCCACATCTGGGACGGTTTAGCCCCATGTGGGAGCCATTGGGGCCCTCAGACGACGCCGCGGCCCCTATTTGCTTTGCCTCTCGCTCTTACGCTCCACTTTGCCACCAATTTCGCAGCCGCCCCCCCCACCCCACCCCGAAAGCCAGGGAAGAGCAGATATTATCCCGAATGGATGTTAACGCAGGGGAATGGTTTGCAGAAGCGTCTCAGAGAAGAGGAGGTTTAATCTGATGAAGTTTGCACGGTTCAGTTACACAAGACTGTGCTCTGCAAACACAAACCTCCAGATGAGTTAAAACGTCTTGATTTCAGACGTTTTGACTCGTTAAGATCAGTTTATTTGATGGAACTAGATTATTTTACTTGTTTCAAACCGTTTGTGACTTGTTTCAATACATTATTTCTTACTTCAATCCAAATGATCTAAAATGTAAATCTGTCCAATCTTAAAACGGCTTGAATTGATCATTTTTATCTGGATTTGAGAAGTTTTGACTTGATGAGATTTAATTGCTGATGTGATGCAGAATATTTCACTGGTTTCAAGGTATTTCTGATGATCAGACGATTATTTTGTAAAATGATCTTAACCACTGACAGATCATTTGGATTGAAGTAAGAAATAATGTATTGAAACAAGTCACAAACGGTTTGAAACAAGTAAAATAATCTAGTTCCATCAAATAAATCGTCTCCACTGATCTTAACGAGTCAAAACGTCTGAAATCCAGATTAACATCCTGAAATCAAGACGTTTTAACTCATTTAACTCGACGTTCAATTTAGATTTTTCTTTCTAAGTCTGATTTTATTTCCGTGTGTCAGTTTTCATGCGTGAACCCCACGGCCTTGAAACGTTCTCCTGTGGAGCAGAAACAGAAGCGAAGCCGGCGTCGTGCTGTTGTCACATCATGAAGCAGACGATGACGACGAAGCGCCGTTTAGTCTCAGATTATAATCGTCTTCATCTTTTAACGGGCAAAAGTTGATATTTCATCTTTGTCACACTTTCAAAACCAATTCGGGTCGAAATTGCACTTTTTCCTGCCCTTTCAAGCTGCGTCTGGCAAAGTTTAATCTGTCTGATTCCTGTCTCTCACCATAAAAAAGAAAATGGCACCTGCAGCATTCCATTAAAGTCCGATAAAAGTGTCTCGTGTTCAGACTGAAGGCACTTTCAGAAGATCAGACTCAAATTTAGTTTTAGTTCCGCGTTTGGAAAGAAGAAAAGGATGAAAGCGACAACGCATTTCCAGCATCGCGATTATTCACCGTGTTTTTCACAACCGCGCTAAAGCTAACAGCAACTAGCATGCTAACGGTGCACTGGTTCAAAACACTGCCTTATCATTTTCACAAAAGCAAATGTCTAGATGAGTTAAAATGTGTTGATTTCAGGATATTAATCTGGATTTCAGACGTTTTGACTCGTTAAGATCAGTGGAGACGATTTATTTGATGGAACTAGATTATTTTACTTGTTTCAAACCGTTTGTGACTTGTTTCAACACATTATTTCTTACTTCAATCCAAATGATCTAAAATGTAAATCTATCCAATCTTAAAATGGCTTGAATTGATCATTTTTATCTGGATTTGAGAAGTTTTGACTCGATGGGATTTAATTGCTGATGTGATGCAGGATATTTAAAGTGTGTATGACAGGTTTTTAAACACGTAAACTAGTCTAGTTCCATCAAATAAATCGTCTCCACTGATCTTAACGAGACAAAACGTCTGAAATCCACATTAATATCCTGAAATCAACACATTTTAACTCATCTGGACGTTCGTTTTCGCGGTGAACCTGGACGCCTTCTCGGGTCGTGTCAGGAGCGGACGGCGAAGGAGGCGGAAAAGTCGATGAGCCGAAGGGAAGAGTCGAGCGAGTGGGCACAAAGAGGAGAGTCAAAGTCGCGCTCCGAGTCCCTGGGAAATCTCAGCTACGCGCCTCTGAAATATTAATCAATCGCATTTTGAATCAGGACGGAACAAGAAACAGCATCAACACCAGATCAAATATTTCGTGCACCAAGTGGAGCTCAGCCGCGAACACTGGGCTCAAAGTTAGAGAAAGAACTGTGAAGTCGAAAAATACATCCTGATTCTGCTGCTTTTAGATGATTTTGAGAAGAAATTTGAATTCGTGGTGATCAATTTTAGTCAAGAATTAGTAAAATATTGTTTTTAGTTTTTTAGTCGACGAAAATGTGACGTTGATTTAGTCGATTAAATCCTCATTAAGGCGAGACAATTTTTTTGCTTTTTAGTCAGTTTGTTCTCTCAACACAGGCCCGTCCACAGAAATTCGGGGGCCCGGGGCAAGAAGCCACACATGGGCCCCCCTCTAATGTAAATTAATAGGAAGAGGGTCCAATTCTGGGCCCCTAAGACCCTGAGGCCCAGGACTACAGACCCCTTTGTCCCCCCCTGTCGTCTCTCCTGTCTCAACATATCGACTTTCATGTGGAAACAATTAAAAAACGTGTCCAATCTGCTCCTAAAGATGTTTTATTCTTCCATTGAATCCAATTCATCCATAGATTTCTCTGGGACATTGTAACTTCAAAGGACGTTTTCTTAAAATGCATTTTTGTCCCTCGAGACATAAAGATCAGCCTTAAAGTAGATCCTACACCAAACTGTACAATCTGGACTCAACAAGATTTAGACCAAACGGACAGAAGGATTTTTGATATTTAATTCTAAAACTGATTTATTGAAGTTTTAAGTCAAAAAATGAGGCGGAATTTTAATTTTTAGGACAATTTTCAGTCACATCTAGTTTACTTAAAGATTAAATAAGAAATTGTAAATTCTCTCTGTAAATTTTTGTAACTAATATGTTAGAAAATGAACCAAGAAATGTAAACCTGGTTCTGTCTGTTTTTTTTCAGATTTAAATGTCCCAAACATGTGGATTTTTGGCCGTTTTTCTGAATGAAATGCCTTATTTCTACATGAAAACATGACATGATGAAAAACGTGTAATATATTCTTCTGACATTTATGTGAGTAAACTACAGGAGAAGTTTACGATTGTATATTCACCTTATTCCTGAAGTTGTCGTACGCGCCGCCGTCTTGTTTCCGTTGTAGTTCACACGGAGCTCAACAGAAAATAAGTTCTACTCGACTAAAAAGACGTTTTCAGGAAATCGTTGCGTTGTGACTTGTTGTTGCTCGTGTTCATTAAACATTTTACACAAATCAATCTACTTTATGTAACATTTTAGCCTCAGACTTTTCCCTCGTTCGTCATTAGCTTTAACGGAGTTCTCGTCAAACGGAAGAGCGTTTACAACAAAAGTGCAAAAAACTGCAAAAGTGGGCGGGGCAGAATAAGGTCAATAAACTTTACAGACAATGTGTCCATAAAATTTATATATTCAATAAGTTGCGCTTTCTTCAACTTTTCCTTCAATGGACAAAATCAGTATTCCACTTATCAAGCATCTTTGACCGTTTCTGACCTCAGACCTCAGAGTGCACTGCGTGTTCTGCCTTTAGTATCTGCTCAAACTGGACCTCGTCAGCTCCCGTACGGCTCCGTCTGACCCCGTCCCGTGATGAGGCCGGGATATCGTGCCAGGCCTGGTCTCTAAACCACGCCGTGTTTACCTTCAGCTGATCCAAAGCGGCGAGAGGGAGATAGGAGCCCCGGGCGAGCCATAGGGGCCCGGATGTGGCTGGGCACGCTCACACAGGGATGAATAAAACAACGGAGCGCTGGAGGATGCGGGTGGACCTGCCTGGCAGCGGGACGTGTGCAGGACGTGGACAGAACGGGACGAGAGTGGAAAGGGCTCTGGGGCTGTGTGCACTGAAAATCGAACTTCTAGTCCAGGGGTGTCCAAACTTTTTCCACCGAGGGCCACATATTGAAATATAGACCAAGCGGAGGGCCACAAATCAATCGTGAAATGTTAAAAAAAGCTGCATTTATCTGATGTTTTAAGCTCCTCCACATCTACATTCAGTCTCAGTGCCTTAATATCAGGTCTGTGTGGCACCAAAATGTTAGTTATTTAGGTTGGAATTGTAGAAAATCTGAAATGTGCTGTAAATAGTACTTATCAGGACAATGTGGGCCAGTTCACCAGGAAGACTAAGGGCCAAGAAAAATTGGTCTGAGGGCCGAATTTGGACCCCGGGCCTTAGTTTGGACATGCCTGTTCTAGACCCTTGATTTTCCTCCAGTGCCGGGGAACACTAGTGCGCCTTCGGGTGTTGCCAGGTGCCTTGAAAAAATTTCCAATTTTGATTTACAAATGGATTTAATTGGAAAAGTTACAATTTTTGAGTGTCCAGAACGTACTTCTGCACCAAAAAGAAAACAAAAACAATCGTTATCAGAGGCACGGACATTATTTGGCACATTGTGTATGTATATTTTTTTAACTAAAAGGTCTGATTTGGTCATGTTTTAGTAGGTTGTGTGCCGTGGTATCTTTTCAACCAAAATAAATGTGCCGCGACACAAAAAAGGTTGAAAAACACTGCTCTAGTCGAGTTAAAACGTCTTGATTTCAGGATGTTAATCTGAATTTCAGACGTTTTGACTCGTTAAGATCAGTGGAGACGATTTATTTGATGGAACTAGATTATTTGACTTGTGTCAAACCGTTTGTGACTTGTTTCAGTGCATTATTTCCTACTTATTTCTTTCCTTTTGTCTTTTTGTGTTTGTTTGGACGACCATTTCTAGTTCCATATTTGGAAAGTTCATTCTGTCTTCTTGTAATTGCGTGCTTCTAAACTCATGGAGATGGATATTTATGATGCTGGGACTGCATTATGAAAGAGAGAGACACATATGACTGATGTGAAGACTTTAACATGAAGTAGTTCTGTTTTTCATGTTTCAAAACAGTAAAAATCAGGTGCAGGGCCTTTAACTTGAGAGTTTCTTCTAATAAGACAATTGTAAATAACTTGTTTTCCTGACATGTTTGGGTGGCAGGACGTCTGATGTGACATGTCTTCTGCCGCCCAAACATGTGAAGTAAATGTGCTTGTAGCTTTTTTACAACTGTCTTATTAGAAGAAACTCTGAAGTTAAAGGCCCTGCACCTGATTATTACTGTTTTGAAACATGAAAAACAGAACTAGTTGATAACTTTCATAACGCAGTCCCAGGATCATAAATATCCACCTCCATGAGTTTAGATGCACTTTTCACCATCACGGGTAAAGCTAACGAACATTAGCATGCTCACAGCGCACTTCCTGCTTCTCGTTGAATAAAACGCTCTATAAACAGATGCAGAGTAAAAGTTGTGATCTCATTTTCACCTGAATAGATGCTTTTACGATATATTTCTGCTGGAGCAACATAGACTTTACTTTATTTCATGCAAAAAATCTGAAACATGGATTGATTGTTTTTCCCGTTTCACAACAGTAAACATCAGGTACAGGCCCTTTAAAGTGCGCCTGACCGGTTCGATGACTAACTTCACAAGAATGCAGTTGACATCAATATATTTCAAATTTTGTTAAAATACTTCACGAATTTTATCACGGTTTAGCATTTGTTTTTTTTTTGTTTTTTTGTTTTACTTCCTGGTTGTAAATGATGACATCACACTAGGAAATTACCATAGCAACCATCCTGTACACGGGGCCAAAACTCATTCAGTGTCACAGATTTTTAAATTTTACAAATAAAAATACATGCGACCACCTTTATTTTGTTGAATCAATGTTTAAAGAATAAAAAACTAGTTTGTTTTTGTGTAAATTATGCATAAACTTTGTCTCCCCAGCGTGATGTCATCAGTCTGTTCACTTCCTGTCATTTTCAACATATTTTTCAACTTTTCTCCACAAATGGCGGCTTAATTGTTGTAAAACTAAAATGCATATGTACAACTGGCATTAATGCACCAAACAAAGTCAAAATTAGAAAATCATGAAAACCTGTCATACGCCCTTTAACGTTTCCAGTTCCCTCCATGTGACTAACCAAAGCCGCCTCGGGCTGGAGCTGCAGTGACAGGCCCCACCTGTCACTTGTACATAAATAAACAGAAGAAACAAACAGTGTCTGCCTTTGGGCGCGTCCGTCTGTCTGCGGCTGATACGAAGCATCTGTGGAACACGACGACCACCAGGAGCTTCAGGAGAGAATCATCTGAGAAAGAATCTACGTCCAACAACAGACACCGCTTTGAAATTAAAGGACCATGACAGGTCGGACGACTCAAAACACAGGTAAGACAAGATATATTTAAAGTTTTGCTAAAAATAATTATAAGTTTTATCCATGGATGTATTAAATGAACTGGATAAGACACGCCCCCTCTGTCTGTGTCCCAGATTGATTAGTGCAGCCTCTTGGGCCCAGCCTTTTTCTATCATTGCACATTATAATCACAGACAGGACTGAATTATTATCAGTATTTAAATAAAATAGAAGGAAATGTTCTTTTCTACCGTTTCTAAAATCACACAAATTACTGTTTTTATATGAAGTGACGCCACACAAACATGTAAGTAGTCACATGAACGAAGCTGCCGGACGATACAAACAGAAGCTCGTGGAAAAGGCTCGACTAGAGACACCTGTAAGTTGTATTTTATTTCATTTCAGACACTTTCACGTGTGTCTAACATGAAGAACACAATTACAATCACACAAGCTAACGCTAACACAAAAACTTGCAGCTGCTGGTCGTTCACGTCGCTCAAAGCATCATGGGGGATTGTGGTCACGTGGTGCCCTAAAGCAAAGATGGCCGCCTCCATATCAGGAAGTAAAACAAAGATGGCCGCCTCCGTATCAGGAAGTAAATGCGGAAGTAAGAAACTTTTTTGGGGTCATGCACCAATGAGCTCAGGCCATAGGGATAAACAGGGCGCCATTTTGGATTCATCTTCCAGGTTTTATTATAGTTCTATGGGTTTATCAATTTGATCATTTTTTTTTAGTTTTGTAATGTCACTTCCTGGTTGTAAACGATGACATCACACCAGGAAATTACTTTGAACACTGGGCTAAAACTCGGCGAACGTCAGATTTTTTTTGTCCGACAAATCAAAATACATGTGAACACCTTTAATTTGTTGAATTAATGTTATAAGGGTAAAATAAGTCATCAGTTTTTTACTTCCTGTAATTTTAAACAGATTTTAAGCTTGGATAGATTCACATTTTTTGCTGTGCAGGAGATAATTTGGATTGAAGTAAGAAATAATGTATTGAAACAAGTCACAAACGGTTTGAAACAAGTAAAATAATCTAGTTCCATCAAATAAATCGTCTCCACTGATCTTAACAAGTCAAAACATCTGAAATTCACATTAATATCCTGAAATCAACACATTTTAACTCATCTAGACGTGTGTTCTTGCCGTGTGCTTCTGCCAACACTACGACTTTACTATCTATATTATAAAACTGTATAATATTCAAAATAATCAAAGTAGACAGCCCTGAGTCTGTTTCCTGGAGCTCTGGGGCCTCATTTATAAAACTTAACGTGGAATTCTTACAAAAAAAATACGTAAGGACTAAACACAAACCTCTAAAACATCGAAAAGCTCGTGTCGTGACTCTTCGTTTGGTTTGAATCGTCTCCTGAAATAAGAAATAATGTATTGAAACAAGTCACAAACGGTTTGAAACAAGTAAAATAATCTAGTTCCATCAAATAAATCGTCTCCACTGATCTTAACGAGTCAAAACGTCTGGAATCCAGATTAATATCCTCAAATCAAGACGTTTTCCTCTTGTATAACGGACTATAACATCTTTGAACTGCAGTAAAACGTCCCGTCCATGATTGAAGCCGGCGCCCACAGCTCGTCCTGATCACAGCCACATGCCTCCCATTGTCCCCTCGTGACAGATAAGCATCGCACCCGCAGCCCGAGGCCCGGCACACCTGCGCGCGGGCACAAAGGCACAAAGGCAGCGGCGTTTGAAGCGGAGGTGGCCCCGGGGCGGCTGTGGTCGGCTGTGGTCTGCGGCTCTCTGTTCTGGAGAGCGGAGCACGAGGGGCCGGCGTTTGGGACGGAGCGGGCCCTTCCACATCACTCCAGGGGAACAAAGCAGAACACGAGCCCAGGAGAGGGTTCAGACCGCAGCGGGACACGGGACGACGGGGGAAAGAACGGTTAAATCTTATGGAATATTAACAAGAACTTGGACATTTTTTGTTCTTTGTCATTTTGTCACGTCAGACAAATAGAAACCAATCAAATATAAGTGGAGTTAAAGGGCCTATGACAGGTTTTTATGATTATCTAATTTTGACTTTATTCAGTGTATTAATACTTGTTGTAAATATATATAATAGTTTTATACCAATCAGATCGCTGTTTGTGGAGAAACGTTGAAAAATATGTAGAAAATTACAGAAAGTAAACAAACTGATGACATCACACTGGGGAGAAAAACTTTATGCATAATTTACACAAAATAAACAACTTTTTTGACCCTTTAAACATGAATTCGACTAAATATATAAGTTCAAATATATTTTGTATTTGTCAGGTAAAAGAACTGACGACATTGGATGAGTTTTAGCCCAGTTTACAGTGTGGTTGCTATGGTGATTTCCTAGTGTGATGTCATTATTTACAACCAGGAAGTGAAATTAAAACGTATAAAACTGCTAAACCAGGATAACATTTGTAAAGAATTTTAGCAAAACTTGAAATATATTTATCTTAACTGCATTTTAGGTAAATGAGTCGTCCGACCTGTCATGGGCCCTTTAAAGGAAAATGTTGTTGTTAACCTTTAAACGAGCTCGAGTGTCTTAAATGTGAAATGTCATGTTTAAAACAAGAAAAAAGTTACTTATTGATTCTATGACCTGTGTTATCAGTCACTATGAAAAGACACTTACTGAGTGCATCCAGCCAGCAGATGGCGCCAGCACTGTATATAATCTAGTTAACATCTTTCAGAGCTAATTTATGATGCGGGAGGTTAGCAGTAGCAGTTATCGTGTTTAGAGGCAGAAATGCTCAGAACGAGTTTAGCGATGATTTAAGGATTAAAAACAGCACAATATTGTCTGAAAAAGTGATGTAGATGATCTGAAAATATGTCCCGGACAGAAGGAGCGCACATGACGTGTATTCGATGCTCGGAGGGAGTTGGATTTTCTACTAAACATTCCTCAAAACAGCGTAAATGTAGCTGTTGCTATTTCAGATGTGTTTTTAATGAATAACAGGGTTTAAAGGGTTGAAAAATATGTTGAAAATCACAGGAAGTAAACAAACTGATGACATCACACTGGGGAGGCAAAGTTTACGCATAATTTACAGAAAATAAACTATGACCCTTTAAGCACTGATTCAACAAAATAAAGGTGTTCACATGTATTTTTCTTTGTCAAATGAAAAAATCTGTGACATTAAAGGGGTTCTGGCCCAGTGTATTGGATGGTTGCTATGGTAATTTCCTAGTGTGACGTCATCATTTACAACCAGGAAGTAAAATTATAAACTAAAATAACAGCAGAAATGTGTAAAGATTTTAGCAGAATTTGAAATATATTTATCTCAACTACATTTTAGTTAAACGAGTAGTTCGATCTGTCATGGGCCCTTTAACTCTTTTGTTTGCGAGGTCATGTCGCTGTGACGGTTTTCAGTCCCGGCTCTGAGATGTCACTTCTGTACGAACGCTCACACACACGGCTGCTTCACGCCGCGCAGACTCTGAACACCAAACTGTCAAAGCTCATTTTGGAGTGTAACATTTAGCGTGTGCTTCGAACCGGCTCAAAAACAAGCCCACGTCCAAACCTGACAAACTCACTGCGTCGGGATTCATAATTCTTTCATTTTCCGCTCATGACCAGAGTTATTACACTGAAGAAGACGGATCAGGGTTTTTTCGACAAACCCTGGCTTCCTATTGGCTGGCCCCGTGCCTCCCTCATCCAGACAAATCACTCTGAGATTGTGAGCTCTCTGTGGGGTGAACCAGGGGCCGACGCAGGGGCCGAACCGGGGATACGGCCCCAGATGCCCTTCATGAATGGAAAAAACATAGATACAGCAAAAAACAGGGTCTGGATGAGTTAAAATGTGTTGATTTGAGGATATTAATCTGAATTTCAGACGTTTTGACTCGTTAAGATCAGTGGAGACGATTTATTTGATGGAACTAGATTATTTTACTTGTTTCAAACCGTTTGTGACTTGTTTCAACACATTATTTCTTACTTCAATCCAAATGATCTAAAATGTAAATCTATTCAATCTTAAAATGTCTTGAATTGATCATTTTTATCTGGATTTGAGAAGTTTTGACTCGATGAGATTTAATTGTTGATGTGATGCAGAATATTTCACTGGTTTCAAGGTATTTCTGATGATCAGACCATCATTTTGTAAAATTATCTTAACCCACTGACAAATCATTTGGAGTCAGATTTAAATTTCTAAAAATAAGGTGATTTTGGATATTTTATTTCTGAATTTACTGGAAAATTGGTGAAAAATGTTCAATTTCACCTAATTTTTGGGAGTTGTAACTTGAATAAATCAGACTTTTAATTGGATAACGACTCCTTTAGTACGTTTGGTCTAAATCTTGTTGAGTCCAGATTGTACAGTTTGGTGTAGGATCTACTTTAAGGCTGATCTTTATGTCTCGAGGGACAAAAATGCATTTTAAGAAAACGGCCTTTGAAGTTTAGTCTAATTTTTGTCACTTTTAGCCGCATTTTTTATGCTTTTAGTCACACTTTTGTCACTTATAGTTGCGTTTTTTGTCACTTCTAGTCACATTTTTGTCATTTTCAGCTGCGTTTTTTCGCTTTTAGTCAAATCTTTCTTTACATTTGGTCTAAATCTTGTTGAGTCCAGATTGTACAGTTTGGTGTAGGATCTACTTTAAGGCTGATCTTTATGTCTCGAGGGACAAAAATGCATTTTAAGAAAACGTCCTTTGAAGTTACAATGTCCCAGAGAAATCTATGGATGAAGTGGATTCAATGGAAGAATAAAACATCTTTCGGAGCAGATTGGACACTGTTACAGTAGTATCTCACGTTAGCCTAGCCGCTAGCATGCTCCAGTTAGCTCCACCCGCCTCCCGTCGTGTCCTGCTGATATCACAGGGACCAATGTGGAGGAGCAAATGGAGCAGAAGGAGCGCTCGCTGACTCGTACGCACTCTTTTCCGGGTCACAGCGGGGCCCTGGGAGTGTTCAAAGGGCTTGTGGTGTGGGGCCCCTGGATGGATGGACCTCAAGGGCCACGTAAACTCATTTTAAGATGAGACGCTGCAGGTGAATGGGAAAAAATCTTAAATTTAAAGATATCAATTGTAAACTTCTCCTGTAGTTTAGTCACATAAATGTAAGAAAAAATGTATTACAAGTTTTTCATCATGTCATGTTTTCATGTAGAAATAAGGCATTTTATGTGAAAAAATAGCTAAAAATCCACATATTTGGGACATTTAAATCTGAAAAATGGACAGAACCAGGTTTAAATTTCTTGGTTCATTTTGTAACATATTAGTTACAAAAAAACATGTACAGAGGGGATTTTGGATTTCTTAGTTTTTGAGTAAACTAGATTGTAGTGAAAACTGTCCCAAAAATTCAAATTTTACTTTACTTAAAACGTCAATAAATCAGTTTTAGAATCAGATTTCAAAAATCCTTCTGTTCGTTTGGTCTAAATCCTGTTGAGTCCAGATTGTACAGTTTGGTGTAGGATCTACTTTAAGGCTGATCTTTATGTCTCGAGGGACAAAAATGCATTTTAAGAAAACAACTTTTTAAGTTACGTTGTTCCAGAGAAATCTATGAATATGATCAAATCAAAAAGAAAATTGTGCTAATAAGTTTTTGCTGTATCGCTCAGGCCTAATTCCAGGTCTGAATTAATTAAAAAATATAAATAATATTTAAAAAAACAACAAAAATAAGCCTCCTTACAAGAAAAATTCAAGACACACGACAGAAAAAAATGAAGAGGGGCCTGGGTTTAATTTTGCCTTGAGCCTCTGAATTCCCAGGTCCGCCCCTGCCTTCCACAATAACAACTTGACAAAAACATTTACGGTTCATACTTTCTCACAGTTTCGCACAGATCAGCTGGACGTGTTTGGACGACGAGGGGGGACGGTGACTTTTGGCAGGTGCGCCCGCGGCTCTGACGGACACTTCAGCGTCGCTTTTGTCCGGAGAAACCCACACCGCGCTATCACCCGGCGGGTATCAATTAAAGAGGCACACTCGGCTGAGCTGGAGCCCGGCCCAGACCAGGGGGACGGGATGGGGAGAGGGGGAGGAGCCTGGAGCATGGACAGTCCTGCGGTTTAAGTTTGTGAGTTTAAGTTTGTGAGAAATATGAGTAAGAAAAAGGAACAATATCAGTGACAGAAGCAAAAAAGTATGGCTGGGTGTAAGGATGCAATTAACGATTATTTTTGTAATCGATTAGTCTAGCAGGGGTGCACGGTGGCAGAGCGGCTAGAGCTTCTGCCTCTCAATAAGGAGATCGTGGGTTCGAATCCCAGACCACCCCAACATCGTGGTTTCGAATCCCGGACCACCTCAACATCACACGATCTCTCTGGGTGGAGTCTGCATGTCCTCCCCGTGTTACCGTGGGTTCTCTGGCTCCTCCCACCGTCCAAAGACATGACTGTGTAGGTTAATTGAGAACTCTAAAATTGTCCATAGTGAATGAATGTGAGAGTGAATGGTTGTCTGTCCTTGTTTGTCTCTCTGTGTCAGCCCTGCGACGAGTTGGCCACTGTCCAGGGTGTACCCCGCCTAAGGCCCAAAGTCACTGGGATAGGCTCCAGTCACCCGCGACCCCTAACGGGAATAAGCGGTAGAAGATGAATGATTAGTCTAGCAATTATTCCTTTGATTAATAAATTACTTGTTTAGAACGCAAAAGACCCTTGAATATGAGAACTGTACTAAATTTCTCCCAGACAAAGCTGACGTGAAGGCGTTTGACGACGTCCTGGTGGAGAATATTTACAGATGAACAAGGATTTTAATCAAAAACACACAATTAACATGTTTCCTGTGTGTTTTTGTGTCATTCCTGCTCCGTCTGAGTCATAAAACTTCTCCACTGCTCATACAATGTTTTGGAGTCTGTGTTTAGACCAGTTAATGACTACTAGATTATTTAATTAGTTGACAACCATTTCTATAATCGATTTTTTTCTTCCTTTTTATTGAAATAAGGAAGTTTGATCACATATAAAAACATTTCATGTCGCCAAATATAAAAAAGAGAGTCAGTTGTCTTCAGGTCGGCGTCGGGAAAGTTTCCGCTGGTTTTCCGCTCAGAGACAGCAGGGGGCGACGACGGGGGCTTCAAACGGCCCCAAAATACATTTACAACCACCACACAGACTTATGAAGACTTTAATAAGGTCAAAATGTCACTTAGTTCTACTGTAAGCAAAGTACAGATACCTAAACATTTGACTTACGTACAGTACTTTCACTTTTGCACGTCGTTACTTTCCATCTCTGCTTTTATTGCACAAAACCCGGGTGCACTTCCACACGGGTCCCACCCTTCACCTCCAGAGACGCTCCACATTTGCATAATTCTCTTGCAAATGATCTAAAATGTGAATCTATCCAAACTTAAAATGGCTTGAATTGATCATTTTTATCTGGATTTGAGAAGTTTTGACTCGATGAGATTTAATTGCTGATGTGATGCAGAATATTTCACTGGTTTCAAAGTATTTCTGACTGGTCCTAGCACAATTTTGTAAAATGATCTTAACCCACTGACAAACAATTTGGAATAAGATTTAAATTTCTAAAAAATAAGGTGATTTTGGATATTTTATTTCAGATTTGACTGGAAAATTGGGTAACGCTTTAGATGAAGGTTCCTTAGTTAACTATTTATAAGATGTTAATAAGCACTAATAGTTTGTTTATGCACTTATAACGCCTTATACATGTTTATAATCCATTGTTTGAGTGAATAAACCACATGTACAGAGCATCAATGAGCTGCATATTACATTATTTTCAATTATCACACTAATAAATGCTTGTAAATGTCGTATAAATGCTCATAAACACATAACAAGTGCTTATTAATGCTTTATAAATAGTTTACTACGGAACCTTAATCTAAAGTGTTACCGAAAATTGGTGAAAAATGTCCAAAAACGGTCCAAAAATACCATTACAACCACCACACGGACTTATGAAGACTTTAATAAGGTTAAAATGTTCCTTAGTTCTACTGTAAGCCAAGTACAGATACCTAAACATTTGACTTTTACTTTCGCTTTGCACTTTCCATCTCTGCTTTTATTGCACAAAACCCGGGTGCACTTCCACGCGGGTCCCACCCTTCACCTCCAGAGACGCTCCACATTTGCATAACACACCGCGCCGCCTGCAATTTGTCTGTCCGTCCTTCCCTCCCGCCGCACGCCGCTGTTTTATTGGGAACGTGTCCATTAGCAGCCTCCGCATTAGCATGTGAATTGGCTGCTCATAAGGTACGGTCCTGCCAGCGTACGGGAGAGTAATTGGAGGCATTAGGCGCCCGTGGGATGTTCCTTTGTGTGCGCGCCGCCCGGGAAGTGTGTCGGAATACCGCCACGGAGCCAGGACGTGCCGCGCTCTGGAACGTCAACGGAGGGAATAGTTAAACGAAAGCCAATTAAAGGCGGCAACGTGATTAAAATGGAAGGGAAAGACGAGACGCGGAGAATTTGACAGTTGGGGGTTTAGAGGAGGTTGGATTCGTAAAGAGAGGACGGGCAGTAATTGCTCTTCTTTACAAAATGTTACTCGGTGTCTACGAGAAAATCTTGTGTTTAGTTTAGGTCTGGGCGATACAGTGATAAAAATGGAATCGTGAGCTCGTCCCTGTGACAATAATGTGCTATTTTTGTGAAATTGTTGTATCGTGATTGACTGTTTGTGTCTTTAATGCAGCTGTCTGTTCAAACACACTTTTTCTCCTGTTGTTTAGCCTCTGAAGCCTCTGAGCAGATGACTTTATTTACCTCTTAAAGGCCAGGGCTGCACAATTAAACTAAATCCACACAAAAAAAAATCACAATTCTAATGGACGCAATTAGCAAATCGCAAAGGCAATAATTTCTTCCACAAACAACAAAATTTCTTTCTTTGATTGCAATAAAAAACTGCTAACACTGTAGTTTGGATTTGCACAAAGACACAACCAAAAATGATAAAAATGCGCTCAAAAACGAAAGAATTGTGCCTGCAAACAACAAATGAGACTCAATGGGCCAAAACCTGACTAAAAGCGACAAAAACGTGACTAAAACTGACAAAAAAGTGACAAAACTGTACTTAAAATGTGAATTGGAACAGAATCCCACTGTTGAAACATAAATCGTGATGGCACTGGTCATTTTATCGAAAGG
This sequence comes from Rhinogobius similis, assembly GCA_019453435.1. Lineage (NCBI taxonomy): Eukaryota > Metazoa > Chordata > Actinopteri > Gobiiformes > Gobiidae > Rhinogobius > Rhinogobius similis. Next base: position 3,376,260 of record CM033625.1, read on the forward strand.
CACAACCAAAAGTGATAAAAATGCGCTTAAAAATGACAAAAACGTGCCCACAAACAACAAACGTGACTCAACGCACCAAAACGTGACTAAAAACAACAAAAACGCGACTGAAAACGACAAAGACGCGACTCACAGTGACAAAAACTAGCTTAAATATGACAAACACAACTAAATGTGACAAATTAGCGACTAAAAGCGACAAAATTGTACTTAAAATGTGAACTGGAACAGAGAATCCCATTGTTAAAACATAAATCGCGATGACACTGGTCGTTTTATCTCCAGTTCGTCGTTTATAAATTTCACTGACACAATTTGCGAATTTAAGAAACAGTAAAGGCAAACGAACCCAGTAATGCTTTATTCTAACTCACCTATCGACACATAAAAGTCCTATTTTTCTGTTTCTTTCGGTCCGTTTCGTGATCAATAGCCCAACTGTTCACCCGGGTGCTGCTGTAGCTCAAACCGAACCCATTTAGTCTGTAGCCATAATAAAATATTTCAACATTACTTGACAACGTTCAGCCAAAGCTAACAACGCAGCCCCTGTTCGCTAAGATTAATCCAACCACGAACACGAGCGAAGACCTGCCTTTTCATAAGACGAATGGACGAAGGCGGCGGTTTTTGAACGATGGGGTTTACACGGAAACTCTACAAGACGATTCATCATAGTTGTGTTTGACGGACTGCGATTCCAAAGGGTCAGCTTGGAAAAATGTGTCCAGGAATATGAATCGTTACACAACTATTCCCACTGCAACATGGCGGCCCAGATTTGTCATTCTTCTAAACTTTGCTAGTTATTGATGTTCTATAGAAACAAAGCTATCCGTGTAGCTTGTGTTGGACGTACTGCAAGTCCAAAGGTGCAACTTGAAAAAAATTAATAAAATGTGTCTGAAAACGTCAAATGCTACAACACCATTACCTTCCCAAGATGGCGGTCCAATCGTAGTCCAATTAATTAATAGATGCAGCGTTCTATGCTCATGCTATCGTTCATTTAGCGACTCGTCTGGTCCGGTAAGATTCTCCAGAGTCAGTCCCCTGTCATTTTTCCTAAAGTCGTTAGCGTTAGCCATTAGCATAGCCCACAAAAAACGCAAGTTATGAATATTTTTTTACAGGTTTGGGCTGGTGACGACCCATCGACCAGATTTAGGTCAAAGCCTTGTTAAAGTCATTTTTGAGCGTGTAAAACCTTTTGAAGTTTTATTTTAGATAATAATTAGCACGTAAAACTAGCATCTGAGCTAAAGGCTAACTAACTTTGGGCTGAATTTTCTGACGTTGAGCGCTTCTAGCAAAAAGCACACTAAGCATTAAGGCTGCAATAGAAATGACAATTTGAACGTACGGAATTAGCTGATTTTGAAGTTCCATCATTTCCTCTACAAACAAACAAATATCTTGTCTTATTCTGCAAATAAAAACCGCTAACACACACACACAAACATATACAGCTTGTCCGTTCATATTTCAGTGTTTTTGGACGCAATTAAAATGTGACTTTGAACAGACTCAAACACAAATCGCTAATATAATCGCAATTCTTGTCAGAAAAACCGCAATAAGATATGTTTTATGAAGATACGAGCAAATAAATGACATAAATATCATGAAATAAACACGTTATATATGTTAAAATGGGGATTGGCTTCACCGCTCATTTGTAGGTGAAGATACTTTCGATTTGACGTAATACTGAGAACTTCACAGTATCTGGTTCCGACAGTCCTCATCCGGTTATTGATGGGGGTTAAATGACACACCTCCAGCTCATCTGTCTTAGTTGTATCTGCCGCGCTGCAAATCTAAAGGGACCACTTGGAAAACTATCCAGAAATAACACGCAACTATTACCTTTCAAAGATGGTCGCCCGAATCTGGCAGTCTCCTGAAACATGCTAGATTTATGGACGTTACATCGAAACGCCAACATTTATCTTACTTGTATTTGACGTCGCGCGATTCCAACGGGGCCACTTGGAAAACGTGTCCAAAAATAACAGATCCTACAAAACCAACACCTTTCCAAGATGGCCGCCAGGGAATGACAGTCTTGTACTTGATATATTACTGAAGGTTACGTGGAAACGCCACTAGCTCATCGATCATAGTTGTATTTAACAAACTTCTAAACTGTGGCGGGTAAAAAAAAAAAAGAAAAAGTGTCAAACAATTCCCTTCCCAAGATGGCGGCTTGATTCTGACAGATCTGTAAAACCTGCTAAATGGATTACCGCCGTCGGACCTCATTTGGGACCGCGCTCTCCCGCTAGCCGCCGTCATTAGCCGCGGAGAAAATAGCTTTAAAGTCGCATTCGGATAAATTATTAGGACATTATTCCAGATGCAGGCAATTGTGTTAAAGGAAGGGGGAATTGGTTTGTGCTGACGTGCTGCGTACGGCCAACAATAGCTATCCAGACCCAACGGAGACGAAAGGAGAGAGCAGGGGCGCTGAAAAGTATGCAAAAAGCACTCATAGACGCAATTGTAGAACTTGAAAAATCACCTGCGATGGATGTGCCCTCATTCTCTACGCATTACCGGCCAAATATGTTTTATTCTCTGGGCAATTCTGTTACGTAGGAGTGCGGGACCTGAATGTTGTCGTCTTTAAAAACATGAAAATCAGAACTAGTTCCTTCAGCGTTCTAATTATTCACCGCGTTGTTTATGAGTGCTTCTCACAACTTTCCAGGCCCAGAGCAGAGCGTGCCGTAACGCTAAAGCTAACGAACAACTAGGGCTGTAGTCGACTAAAGAAACTCTTGGTCGACCGATTAATCGACTAAAGGGGGGTGTGGCAAAAGTATAACTAAAGTGTTCAGTCTGTCCATGTTTCCGACCCAAACTGCACTCAAAAGTCGCACAGGAATTCATGCTTAAACAGCTATTTATGCAGAAAAAGCACGAATAAACAGTGTATTTACATATTAGATGTTAAAAGTTTCATTAAACTCAAGATTCTCTCCAAGATCTTCCGCTGACTCACTCACATTTGTCTTATTTTTCCAGTTGTTGCCATTTAACTATCTTAAATAAAGATAATGTGCTAATAATGGCTTGAGTCAAGTCATATTTCTCTTAATTTTAGTATATTTTTTACCATTTTAAATTAAAATTAGCCAACGAAAGAAGCAGATTTTGTTTTACCCTCTAATTTCAAGCGCAGTAACTTTTTTTCTTTTAATCAATTCTTCTGTTTTTTCTTATTTTAAGTAAAGAAAGACATTTTATGCTTGTTCCATTGACAGAAAATCCTCAAATCAAGATAATTAATGCTTAATTCAAATTTTTTTTAAAGTAGATAATTGTTCGACGAATAAAAATGTTGGTTGGTAAACAAATTGATGACATCACACTGGGGAGACAAAGGTTATGCACAAAATAAATAAATTTTTTTTTGAACCTTTATATATGAATTCAACAAAATAAAGGTGTTAACATGTGATTTTATTTGTAAAATAAACAAATCTGTGACATCTGTCCCCGTGTACAGGATGGTTGCTATGGTAATTTCATTGGGTGATGTCATCATTTACAACCAGGAAGTACGACAAAAAAAAAAAAAACTAAAAAATTGCTAAACCGCAATGAAATTTGTGAAGTTTTTACCACAATTTGAAACATATTTATCTTAACTGCATTTTTGTCAAATGAGCAGTCCAACCTGTCATAGGCCCTTTAACATACATCCCTGGAGTCTAACATCCCCCCGTCCAAAGCCAAAGTCAATGGGACGGGCACAAGGGCAACCTCCTGAGCCGCTGCTATGCTTGAGTGCCACTAAATAAATAGTTTTTTTTGTTTTTTTACTGCGGCCCTGACAGTAAAGCTGTAGGGATGACAGATGCACCAGCTGGGTCGTCCCCCGCTGCACCCGCCTTCGGTTTTTATAGCCGAAGTCGAGGGGAATATTAACAAGTTTAGCCGCATTAGCGAGTGTGGTGTGTTTAATAGGATGTGGCAGATGCATCAGGCGTAGCATAATAAAGTGACAGTTCGACATAATAATATCAGCGCCGGTATGTGTTTGTACGCTGTTATGATGGAGACGTGAAGATTCAGGGGCTTCCAGTGTGTGCGTGTTCTCTCTAGCCACGTTTCGACCGGCCCTTTAATCGCAACTATTGGGGTTGTGCTCTCATTCTAAAATTGCTAAGGTTAACTTCAACTTTAACACAGTCACACTGCAAAAACGAATTTCTAGATGAGTTAAAACGTCTTGATTCCAGGATATTAATCTGAATTTCAGACGTTTTGACTCGTTAAGATCAGTGGAGACGATTTATTTGATGGAACTAGATTATTTTACTTGTTTCAAACCGTTTGTGACTTGTTTCAATACATTATTTCTTACTTCAATCCAAATGATCTGTCAGTGGTTAAGATCATTTTACTTACCCGACTGACAAATGTATTTTTGTTGTCCACTGTCCAGGGTGTACTAAGGCCCAAAGTCACTGGGACAGGCTCCAGTCACCCGCGACCCCCAACGGGAACAAGCGGGAGAAAATGAATGAATGAATAAATAAGAAATCCAAAATCCCCTCTGTAATTATTTTCGTAACTAGTATGTTACAAAATTAACTAACAATTTAAACCTGGTTCTGTCCATTTTTCAGATTTAAATGTCCAAAATATGTGGATTTTTCACATAAAACGTCTTATTTCTACATGAAAACATGACACGATGAAAAACTCGTAATACATTTTTTTCTTACATTTATGTGAGTAAACTACATGAGAAGTTTCCAATTGATATCATTAAATGTAAGATTTTTTCCTATTCACCTGCAGCGTCTCACCTTAAACCGGCCTATACAGTTTACTTTAGACGGTAAGATACTGCACCCATTCGCTAAGTTTTCCGTCATTACTAAGATATCGTATTAAAATAACATAAAAAACATATTACAAACCCAAAGAATTCTATCATGTCATGTCAATTTACACAGAAAATGCAACTAAATCATGTCAAAAAACACCAAACCTATTCAGCTCATGCAAAGAAATACTTATTAAATGTGGTGACTTCATATTATTTCCAATTTTTATAACGACTCATCTTCACGTACGTCCATATCCGACATTTAATCAAGCTTTACCCCACATCTCTCGGCTCCTCTTGCTCTCTGATTCCTACACGGTAAATTAATATCCGACCTTTTCACTGCGCTGTCCTATTGACCTCCATGTCTCGGTGCCTGGCTCTCCGGGGACCCCCTGCACTCCTGCGCCTGATGATGTTTCCGGACGTGTCACTCTGAACTCACAGGCGCTGGGTTTATTTTTAGCGAAGTGTGTGAAGGGGTTTGTGTTCTGCTGCTGCGGCGGAGAATAAAACACGACTGGAAGTGTAAAAAGGCTCTTCATTTCTCCCATCGAAACTCTACGGGCAAAACTCACTTTTTACATTTTTTTTGGTCAGTTTTCTCTCTCACATATCGTCTTTCATGTGGAAACAACAAATGTGTCCAATCTGCTCCTAAAGATGTTTTATTCTTCCATTGAATCCACTTCATCCATAGATTTCTCTGGGACATTGTAACTTCAAAGGACGTTTTCTTAAAATGCATTTTTGTCCCTCGAGACATAAAGATCAGCCTTAAAGTAGATCCTACACCAAACTGTACAATCTGGACTCAACAAGATTTAGACCAAACGCACACAAGGATTTTTAAATATCTAATTCTAAAACTGATTTATTGAAGTTTTAAGTTTAAAAAAATGAGGCGAAATTTGAATTTTTAGGACAATTTTCAGTCCAGTCTAAAACCAAATAAGAAATTCAAACTCCCCTCTGTAATTATTTTCGTAAATAACTGTTACAAAATGACTTAAGAAATGTAAACCTGGTTCTGTCCATTTTTCAGATTTAAATGTCCCAAATATGTGGATTTTTTGCTGTTTTTACACATAAAATGTCTTATTTCTACATGAAAACATGACATGATGAAAAACTTGTAATACATTTTTTTCTTCCTTTTATGTGACTAAACTACAGGAGAAGTTTAACATTGATATCTTTAAATTTAAGTTTTTTTCCTGTTCACCTGCAGCGTCTCACCTTAAAAAACATACAAATAAATAGAGGAAACATCACGCTTTTATCTTGTATATTTATAATTTATGACAAACGTGGGAGAAAAAGTGGCAGTAGATTAAAATCAGAAATGTGACAAACGAGAGGAGCAGAGGGAAGGGTAAAGACAATTTCTCGTCCCCCCTCCTCTCTCTCTCTCTTCCCTTCTCTCTTTCTCCTCACTCTCGTGCTCTCTCTCCTCTCTCTCTCTGCCTTCTCCCTCCCTCCGTCTGCCTTGCATCCCTCTCTCTCTCTCTGTGTTTTCCCTTCTCTCTTTCTTCTTTTTCTTCTCTCTCTCTGGTTTCTCTTTCCTCCTCTCTCTCACCCTCCTCTCTCTCTCTTTCCTCCTCTCTCTCTTTCTTCACTCTCCCTCTCTCTTTCTCTCTCTCTCTCTGGCTTCTCTCTCCCCCTTCCTCTCTTTCTCTCTCTCTCTCTTTCCCTCGCTCTTTCATCTCACTCCTGTTCTCTCTTTCTCTCTCTCTGCCTTCTCGCTCCCTCTCATTCTCTCTCTTCTCTCCCCCTCTCTCTTTCTCTTTCTCTCACTTCTCTCTGTTCCCTATCTCTCACCCCTACTCTCTCTCTCTTCCCTTCCTCGTTCTCTCTCTCTGCCTTCTCTCTCCCCCTCTCTCTCTTTCTCTTCTCTCTTTTTCTTCTCTCCCTCTCTTCTCTCTCCTCTTTCTCTCTGGCTTCTCTCTCCCCCCTCCTCTCTCTCTCTCTTCCCTTCTCTCTTTCTTCTCTCTCTCCTCTTTCTCTCTGGCTTCTCTCTCCCCCCTCCGCTCTCTCTCTCTCTCTCTCTCTCCCCCCCTTCCTCCCCTCTCCCTCTTTGTTTTGAATTCTTCATAATTAGAAGCGCCCGAGCATGCCTGGCATTCCTAATGGAGGTGTTTTACACGGGGGCCCGACGACACCATCCGTCACTCTGAAGCCAGTGGTCCTCACCCAAAGGTCAACAGCCCCCCTCACCCCTCCCTCCCTCCCTCCCTCCCTCCTCTGATGAAGGGGAGCACCTGACAGCGCAGCACACCCTCCCCTTTGTTCCCTCTGTCCATCCCGACCCACACGGCGGATACCCACAGTCATGGACACCAGAAAAAAACAACCTGCCAGCGTCAACAGAGCCGCGGGTCGCTCACTCTCCCATCGAAACTGCAATTTGACCGGTTGCAAAATTAGCAAATCGCAAAGACTGCAATTATTTGAAGGAAAAAAATTCAGCATTTTTCATATTAGCCTTTAAACATGCTCTCGAGTGCCTGAAATTTGCCATCTACATACAATCTAGTGAAGTTAGCGCTGAAAAGACGACATTGTGTGGATTCGCTGCAGCCGTTATCGTGTTTAGAGGCAGAAATGCTCAGTTTGGCGATGATTTAAGGACTTAAAACAGAAGAAGAGTCTCTGATAAGTGACGTATGCAGTCTGAAAATGCGTCCCGGATAGAAGGAGTTCAGCAGGAAGTGTGTTTGATGCTCGGAGGGAGAGGATTTTGTGATAAACATTCATCAAAACAGTGTGAATGAAGCTGGATGTTACTTGAGCTGTGTTTTTGATGAAGAACATTGTTAGAACAGGGTTTAAACCTCAAAAAAGTCACTGTAGCAGAATATGTGTGCTTTAAGTTATCGACGACTGTAGTTAGACCAGTATTTCCGAACAAAATGTAAAAAAAAAAAAAGTAAAGTTGAAAAATATTTGAGTACAAAATGTGGTTTAAAATCGTCAATAATTAAAACAAGAAATATAACAGAAATGAGTTACGAGGCGCTCGGAGAGTGAGGCACAACTTTGATTCTTGTTAGGGCTGCACAATATATAGAAAAAATATCGTCATCGTAAGAAAAAAAAATAGTTTTTCATCTCATTTTATGTGTAAAAATGACCAAAAATACACATATTTGGGACATTTAAATCTGGAAAATGGTTTCTTGTACACATATTAGTTACAAAAAATGTAAAGAGAGGACTTTGGATTTCTTATTTAGTTTTTAAGTAAACCAGATTGGACTGAAAATTGTACTAAACATTTTAATTTTGCCTCATTTTTTAAACTTAAAACTTCAATAAATCAGTTTTAGAATTAAATATCAAAAAACCCTTCTGTCCGTTTGGTCTAAATCTTGTTGAGTCCAGATTGTACAGTTTGGTGTAGGATCTACTTTAAGGCTGATCTTTATGTCTCGAGGGACAAAAATGCATTTTAAGAAAACGTCCTTTGAAGTTACAATGTCCCAGAGAAATCTATGGATGAAGTGGATTCAATGGAAGAATAAAACATCTTTAGGAGCAGATTGGACACGTTTGTTGTTTCCACATGAAAGTCGACGTGTGAGAGAGAAAACTGAACAAAAAACAAAAAAATTTTTTAAATGTGTTTCGTATTATGTTCTATTTTAGTTTGTTCCATTGAAACTTAAACATGACCCAATAGTCATACACTTTCAATCAATTTAACAGAGCTACAAATGCATTTTAGAACCAAAACATGTCTAATTTCTACCAGACGTTCTTGCTCGCTGTTATAAACTCCATTTCCCATAATGCACCTCTGTCTGTTTCAAACACATACACTTCTCGATTGTGACCGATGACTCCTCTCAGCGCCGATGAAGACGGATGTCGCTCATGAATTATTAAGAGCGGAATATTTTGATATCGGAGAAGGACTTATGAATAATTCCTCCGCCGCTCGACCAAAATGGATGACCGTACGGCGGCGAGTGAGCGGGGAGCGCGGGGGGCGGAGTCTCAGGGGGCAGGACACAGGGATGAGCTCGTGGAGGAAAAGGACGGAGGGTTCTCTTTGATGCGAGTCGGAGCCAATAAACGCCGCAAAAAAGAGGAATATCTACAGAGCACAGGACGGGCTTCAGGTTTGTGTAATTATGAGTTATTCTGGTTAATGTTTATGGTGGTTTTACATGAGCCAAGTGTCAGTTTGTGAAGAATAAAAGGATAAAAGTAAGACGTGGAGCTGAGCCTGGATCCATCTGTGATGTCATCAAAAAGCGACATTCCGTCCAACATACAGAGACAGTTTTAAACATGGATGTATTAAATGAACTGGATAAGACACGCCCCCTCTGTCTGTGTCCCAGATTGATTCGTGGCCGTGTGAGGTACTGCAGCCTCTTGGAACCAGTTGGAACCAGCCTTTTTCTAAAATGTCACATTATAATCACAGACAGGACTGAATTATTATCGGTATTTAAATAAAATAGAAGGAAATGTTCTTTTCTACCGTTTCTAAAATCACAGAAATTACCGTTTTTATATGAAGTGACGTCACACAAACATGTGCGAGTCACGTGAACGAGCGTCGGACGATACAAACAGAAGCTCGTGGAAAAGGCTCGACTAGAGACACCTGTAAGTTGTATTTTATTTCATTTCAGACGCTTCACGTGTGTCTAACATGAAGAACACAATTACAATCACACAAGCTAACGCTAACACAAAAACATGCAGCTGCTGGTCGTTCACGTCACTCAAAGCATCATGGGGGATTGTGGTCATGTGGCGCCCTAAAACAAAGATGGCTGCCTCCGTATCAGGAAGTAAATGTGGAAGTAAGACATTTTTTTGGGGTCATGCACCAATGAGCTGAGGCCACAGGGAGGAACAGGGCGCCATTTTGGATTCATGTTCCAGGTTTTATTATAGTTCTATGGTTTTAAACTCTTTAAAGGAGAATGTTTTTGTTTAGCTCATGAAACATCTTTGGAAGGCCCTGGAGTGGTTTCAACGCGTGTCTGAAGCATCCGTCGGCGCCCCCTGTTGTCTCTGAGCGGAAAACTGCGACATTTGCCGGCTATCGACTTTACTTTACTATATTTGGCAACGTTAAATGTTTCAGAATGCGATTATATTTCCTTATTTCAATAAAAAGAATGGAGAAAAAAGTAGTAGTAAGTAACTTTTTCTTTAAAAAGTTCTGCTTCAAACAATCATTAAACAACAACAACAAAGAGCTAGCACACGTTAGCATCAGCCTTTTCCTGTTTATTGACGCACCACACTGGCATTAAATATATAAATACATAAAGATAAGCCATGCTAAACATAAAGAGAGGTTAAAACACGGTGTAGAGTCTTTGCAGAGAAAATAAAATAAATGCAGAAAAAGCTGAGGACAAACAGGAAGTAGTTTCTTGTTTACTTTAGCATTAGCCACGTCTCACAGACACAAATTTGGAATCACTAAACATGTTTTTGTCAATTGTTGACATCAGCCTCATGAATAAAAAGCGCTCCAAAGCGAACAGGAGGATCAGGACCGGTCCAAACATGAAGGTGGGTTTCTATGAGCCTGATTTTTTTTTTTTTTTTTTGCAGTGTGTGGTGAAATGAGTGCGGGAGAGGGGTGGCCCAGGGAGAGGGGCGGCCCAGGGAGGGGGCGGCCCAGGGAGAGGGGCGGCCCAGGGAGGGGGCCCTGATTAGGATGCACGAGCCGGGGCTGGAGCGCCAATTATCTGTTACAGAGAGGGAGAGAGGGGCGAGGAGAGAGGGGGAGAGGGGAGAGGAGGGAGGGGGAGAGGGGAGAGGAGGGAGGGGGAGAGGAGGGAGGGGGAGAGAGAGGGGAGAGAGAGAGAGGAGAGAGAGGGGAGAGAGGAGAGAGAGAGAGGGAGAGAGAGGGGAGAGAGAGAGAGAGAGAGAGGAGAGAGAGAGGGGAGAGAGAGAGAGAGAGAGCGAGAGAGGGGAGAGAGAGAGAGAGGAGAGAGAGGGGAGAGAGGAGGGAGAGAGAGAGAGAGAGAGGAGGGAGAGGGGGGAGACAGAGAGAAAGGGGGGGAGAGGGAGAGAGACAGAGAGAGAGGGGGGGAGAGAAGAGAGAGACAGAGAGAGGAGAGGGAGAGAGACAGAGAGAGAGGGGGGAGAAAAAAAGAGGAGGAAGAAGCAGCCAATTAGTGGAGCAGAGCTGGGACCTTACTAACCCAGACTGGAATTGTGTGTCCCTGTAAACCACACACACACACACACACACACACACACACACACACACACACACACACACACACACACACACACACACACACACACACACACACACACACACACACACACACACACACACACACACACACACACACACACACACACACACACACACACACACACACACACACACACACACACACACACACACACACACACGTGTGATATCTAATTCTATAAGCCTGATTTATTCTAAGTTTTATGACAAAATAATGAGGTGAAATTTAAAAATTTTTACACCAATTTTCAGTCAGATCTTGTTCACTCAAAAACTAAATCCAAAATCCCCTCGGTACCTTTTTTGTAACTAATATGTACAAAATGAACCAAGAAATTTAAACCTGGTTCTGTCCCAAATATGTGGATTTTTGGCCATTTTTTGAAATAAAATGCCTTATTTCTACTTGAAAACATGACACAATGAAAAGCTTGTAACACATTTTTTCTTACATTTATGTGAGTAAACTACACTGATATGTTTAAATGTAAGTGTAGTTCACCTGTCGTGCTTTAATCCCGTGCTCTGGACAAAGCCTCTGTGTGCTCTGCCAGGGCCCGGCTGTAATTTACTGCCAGGTTGACTGTAATTGCTCGGCTGAAGAGAACCTCGTCAGACGGACCGGGTCTGAACGGGAGCAGACAAAAGCGTCCTGTGCCTGGAACCCTGACCCCCGGCCCACATCTGGAGGGGGCGGGGCCTCGGACGACAGGCGCACATCCACACTTTGTAATCACACGGTAAGCGGCCGTGTTTGTCGCTCCAGTGCATCCGAGGAAAAGGTTCAAGCGTCGTACTAACCGTTTGAGATTGGACAGATTTAGATGAAGATTGTGAGAGAATCTGGGAATAATTTTTCTGAGCGTTGTGGTTTTAAAACTACCATTTCTCCTTTGTTAGCATCGAAATCTGACTCTAAAGATGGTCTTGTTGCGAAGCAGTCACGTTTCTTATTATTACTATTAAAGTGCGTATGACAGGTTTTAACAATTTTCTAATTTTGATTTTATTTGGTGTATTAATACGTAATGTACAAAAATATATATATAGTTTTACGCCAATCAAGTCATTGTTTGTAGAGAAAAGTTGAAAAAAATCTGTTTAAAATTACAGGAAGTGAAAAACTGATGACATCACTCTGGGAAGACTCATTCCATCCAAAGGTTTTGCATAATTTACACAAAATGAACAACTTATTTTACCCTTAAAACAAAATAAAGCTGTTCACGTGTGTTTTGATTTGTCGGACAAAAAAAAATCTCTGACATTAGCTGAGTTTTAGTCCAGTGTTCAAAGTAATTTCCTAGTGTGATGTCATCATTCACAACCAGGAAGTGATGTGACAAAACTAAAAAAAATGGCTAAAATGATACAATTTGTAATTATTTTTTGCCAAACTTTAAATATATTTATCTAAACTGTATTTTAGTTACATGAGTCCAACCTGTCAGAGGCCCTTTAATGTATTTATTATTCTACTTTTTAAATGTTTATTATTGTTCATTCCCACAGAAAACTGAAGACCTCATTTTCAAAATTCAAAAGTCAATCAAAGCCACAAAAAAGCATAATTTATCCACTTTATCCCTGCTCTGCGTAGCTTTTCTCGTGGAGTCTGTCGCCTGCTTGTCTCCATGGAGACAACCCTAACCCATGGTAGTGCTTTGGCTAGAATGTTCCACAGTAAAGCATCAGTCGTATTAAGTGTTTGAGATTGGACAGATTTAGATGAAGATTGTGAGAGAATCTGGGAATAACAGCCGGCCATGGGTCAAACTCTGGATAATGTTGTTTTGTGCAAAATATGAAAATTGAGTTCATCATTGATCGTTCAAAATGGTACAAAGTGTGTTTGTAACTTTCAAATAAGGAAGGGCTATGAAACTAATGGCCCGAGGGCCAAATCAGGCCCTGGAAGAGACATGATCCGGGCCTCAACACAGACACTGAAAATATAGAAAATATTTAATGTCTTTTAGTGGTTTAGTCCTGGTTTACACCTGGTTTAGACCTGGTTCAGTCCTAGTTCAGTCCTGGTTTAGACCTAGTTTAGTCCTGGTTTAGTCCTGGTTCAGTCCTGGTTCAGTCATGGTTCAGTCATGGTTTAGACCCGGTTCAGTCCCGGTTTAGTCCCAGTTTAGTCTGGATGTAGTCCTGGTGTAGTCCTGATTTAGTCCGGGGTTAGTCTGGGTTTAGTCTTGGTATAGTCCTGGTTTAGTCCCAGTTTAGCCCAGGTTTAGACCCGGTGTAGTCCTAGCTTAGTCCGGGTTTAGTCCGGGTTTAGACCTGTTTCGGTCCTGGTTCAGTCCTTGTTTAGTCCTGGTTTAGACCTGGTTCAGTCCTGGTTTAATCCTGGCTCAGTCCTGGTTCAGACCTGGTTCAGTCCTGGCTCAGTCCTGGTTCAGTCCTGGCTCAGTCCTGGTTCAGACCTGGCTCAGTCCTGGTCCAGTCCTGGTTCAGTCCTGGCTCAGTCCTGGCTCAGTCCTGGCTCAGTCCTGGTTCAGTCCTGGCTCAGTCCTGGCTCAGTCCTGGTTCAGTCCTGGTTCAGTCCTGGTTTAATCCTGGTTTAGTCCTGGTTCAGTCCTGGTTCAGTCCTGGCTCAGTCCTGTCTCAGTCCTGTCTCAGTCCTGGTTCAGTCCTGGTTCAGTCCTGGTTCAGACCTGGTTCAGTCCTGGCTCAGTCCTGGTTCAGTCCTGGTTCAGTCCTGGTTTAGACTTGGTTCAGTCCTGGCTCAGTCCTGGTTTAGTCCTGGTTCAGTCCTGGCTCAGTCCTGGTTCAGTCCTGGCTCAGTCCTGTCTCAGTCCTGTCTCAGTCCTGGTTCAGTCCTGGTTCAGTCCTGGTTCAGACCTGGTTCAGTCCTGGCTCAGTCCTGGCTCAGTCCTGGCTCAGTCCTGGCTCAGTCCTGGTTCAGTCCTGGTTCAGTCCTGGCTCAGTCCTGGCTCAGTCCTGGCTCAGTCCTGGTTCAGTCCTGGCTCAGTCCTGGTTCAGTCCTGGCTCAGTCCTGGCTCAGTCCTGGTTCAGTCCTGGCTCAGTCCTGGTTCAGTCCTGGTGTTCAGTCCTGGTTCAGTCCTGGCTCAGTCCTGTCTCAGTCCTGTCTCAGTCCTGGTTCAGTCCTGGTTCAGTCCTGGTTCAGACCTGGTTCAGTCCTGGCTCAGTCCTGGTTCAGTCCTGGTTCAGTCCTGGTTTAGACTTGGTTCAGTCCTGGCTCAGTCCTGGTTTAGTCCTGGTTCAGTCCTGGCTCAGTCCTGGTTCAGTCCTGGCTCAGTCCTGGCTCAGTCCTGTCTCAGTCCTGGTTCAGTCCTGGTTCAGTCCTGGTTCAGACCTGGTTCAGTCCTGGCACAGTCCTGGCTCAGTCCTGGCTCAGTCCTGGCTCAGTCCTGGTTCAGTCCTGGTTCAGTCCTGGCTCAGTCCTGGCTCAGTCCTGGCTCAGTCCTGGCTCAGTCCTGGTTCAGTCCTGGCTCAGTCCTGGTTCAGTCCTGGCTCAGTCCTGGTTCAGTCCTGGTTCAGTCCTGGTTCAGTCCTGGTTCAGTCCTGGTTCAGTCCTGGTTCAGTCCTGGTTCAGTCCTGGTTCAGTCCTGGTTCAGTCCTGATGTGCCACTCTTTCCACTCGATCATAAACAGTTAAAGTTGCCGCACGCGCTCAGTTGGAATGTCTGGGCCAATAATTGAGAGAATTAAGTCAAGTTGAAACCAATTTTGGGTCGAGTCAGAGGTGCTTTGTCCCGCCGCAGGAATGAGACGAACGACTTCAGAGCGACACATTCATCACAGAGACACGGCCCAGGATCGGGATTCAAAGCGCAAACCTTTTGTTTTTTTGCAGGAGCTTGTTTTGAGGCGAGATCAGACGAGCGATCAGGTCCGTGGCCCGGTCCTGTCGGCACCTGCACGGCCCGCTCTATCGCCCCCCAACATCTCCGTCCCTCGTCTGTCCCCTTTGTGACCCTTTAATCCTGTTTTGACATCGTCCCCGCGTTGAAAACACAAACTGAGATGTAGTTTAGTCTTGTTTACGAGGTCTTCTTCACTGGGTTAGGGTTTCAATAATAGGATTCTGTTCAAATGCACATTTTAAACACAATTTTGTTGATTTTAGTCACGGTTTTGTCACGTTTGGTTGTTTTCGTCATATATAAACGTGTCTTTGTGGTTTTTAGTCGTGTCTTTGTTGTTTTTAGCCGCGTTTGTGTCACTTTTAGTCGCGTCTTCGTTGGTTTTAGTCATGTTTGTGTCACGTTCAGTTGTGTTTGTCATATTTAAATGTGTCTTTGTCACTTTAAGCTGCGTCTTTGTTGTTTTTAGCGGCGTTTTTGTCGCTTTTAGTTGCGGTTTTGTCACGTTCGGTTGTTTTCGTCATATTTAAACGTGCCTTTGTCGTTTTTAGCCGCGTTTGTGTCACTTTTAGTCACGTTTTTTGTGTCACGTTTGGTTGTGTTTGTCGTGTTTAAACGTGCCTTTGTGGTTTTTAGTCGCGTCTTTGTTGTTTTTAGCCGTGTTTGTGTCACTTTTAGTTACGTCTTTGTCACTTTTAGCCGTGTTTGTGTCACTTTTAGTTACGTCTTTGTCACTTTTAGCCGCGTTTGTGTCACTTTTAGTTACGTCTTTGTCACTTTTAGCCGCGTTTGTGTCACTTTTAGTTACGTCTTTGTCACTTTTAGTCGTGTTGGTGTCACATTCAGTTGCGTTTGTCATATTTAAACGTGCCTTTGTCGTTTTCAGTCGCGTATTTTTCGCGTTTGTGTCACTTTTAGTCACGTCTTTGTCACTTTTAGTCGTGTTGGTGTCACATTCAGTTGCGTTTGTCATATTTAAACGTGCCTTTGTCGTTTTTAGTCACGTCTTTGTCACTTTTAGTTGTGTTTGTGTCATGTTTGGTTGTGTTTGTCATATTTAAATGTGTCTTTGTCAATTTAAGTCGCGTCTGTGTTGTTTTTAGTTACGTCTTTGTCACTTTTAGTAGCAGTTTTGTCACGTTCGGTTGTTTTCGTCATATTTAAACGTGTCTTAGTCGTTTTTAATCACGTTTTTGTTGTTTTTAGCCGTGTTTGTGTCACTTTTAGTTACCTCTTTGTCACTTTTAGTCACGTTTTTTGTGTCACGTTTGGTTGTGTTTGTCATATGTAAACATGCCTTTGTCGTTTTTAGTCACGTCTTTGTTGTTTTTAGCCGCGTTTGTGTCACTTTTAGTTACGTCTTTGTCACTTTTAGTCGTGTTTGTGTCATGTTTGGTTGTGTTTGTCATATTTAAATGTGTCTTTGTCACTTTAAGCCGCGTCTTTGTTGTTTTTAGTCGCGTTTTTGTCACTTTTAGTCGCGTTTTTGTCACGTTCAGTTGCGTTTGTCATACTTAAATGTGCCTTTGTCGTTTTTAGTCACGTCTTTGTTTTTTGTTTTTTTGTGTCACGTTTGGTTGTGTGTTGTATTTAAATGTGTCTTTGTCACTTTAAGTCGCGTCTTTGTTGTTTTTAGCCGCGTTTGTGTCACTTTTAGTCATGTTTGGTTGTGTTTGTTGTATTTAAACGTGCCTTTGTTGTTTTTAGTCGCGTCTTTGTTGTTTTTAGCCGCGTTTGTGTCACGTTTGGTTGTGTGTCATATTTAAATGTGTCTTAATCACTTTAAGTCGCGTCTTTGTTGTTTTTAGTCACGTTTTTGTCACTTTTAGTTGCTGTTTTGTCACGTTTGGTTGTTTTCGTCATATTTAAACGTGTCTTTGTCATTTTTAATCCCGTTTTTGTTGTTTTTAGCCAGGTTTGTGTCACTTTTAGTTACCTCTTTGTCACTTTTAGTCACGTTTTTTGTGTCACGTTTGGTTGCGTTTGTCATATTTAAACGTGTCTTTGTCGTTTTTAGTCGCGTCTTTGTTGTTTTTAGCCGCGTTTGTGTCACTTTTAGTTACCTCTTTGTCACTTTTAGTCACGTCTTTGTCACTTTTAGTCGTGTTTGTGTCACGTTCGGTTGCGTTCGTCATATGTAAACTTGCCTTTGTCCCTTAAAGTTGGTTGTTTTCGTCATATTTAAACGTGTTTTTGTCGTTTTTAATCACGTTTTTGTCACTTTTAGTCGGGTTTGTTGTTTGTAGGCGCAATTTTGTAACTTTTGAACACATTTTTATCACTTTTGTCGCTTGTTTCAGAACACGTTTGTACAAATCCAAACTACAGTTTCACAGTTTTTATTCAAATCAAGAAATTATTGCAATTCAAAAATTGCTGTCTTTACGATTTGCTAATTCAGTCCATTGAAATTGCGATTTTGTGTCGATTTGGTTTAATTGTGCAGCTCTGGCCTTTAAGAGGTAAATAAAGTCATCTGCTCAGAGGCTTCAGAGGCTAAACATCAGGAGAAAAAGTGTGTTTGAACAGACAGCTGCATTAAAGACACAAACAGTCAATCACAAAACGAAAGTAACACATTATTGTAAATTACGAAACACAAATCGGCCAAACAACGATCCCAAAAGTCCTAAAAACCCACTAAACCGCCGCCTGGACGTCGACTCCGCCGTCCCGCTCCGGACCAGCCCACCCGCCAGCCCGTAATTAGCCGCAGGTCCACTTCACACGCTCGCCCTGACCCCTGACCCCGGACGCACCGCCACTTCCTGTCCCGTCTGTGGAGCGGCAGTAAAGGCGCTTTGATCAGCAGATGTCCTCTCGGGCGGATCGCGTTTCAGCTTAAAGCGCGTTCAATCATTAACGTTTGGAAAAGAAGATTGAGTTTGACAGAAAGATGCAGTTTTAGGCTTTTTTTTAGTTTAAAAAAAGGTTAAATGGATCTATTATTACACAAATACAAGTCGGTGGACGGATTATTTTTGAATTATTTACCAGTTTTCTACAATCAAAGTGCTGAGTGTGCAAGGACTCTTCTTCAGTTCAAGTTTTTGCTTTTTTTTTTAATTTGGAAATTTTATTTTCTTATTTTTTTTGTCCTTTTTCTCTTTTGGGTTGTTTTTTGTTTAAAACATCTGTAGAATTGTGTGTTCTAGTTTAGTCAAGCCTAGTCCGGTCTAGTTTAACCCTAGAGAAATGTTTTATGCGCATCACTGTTAAGAACGAAATGAGATAAAAAAAAAAAAAAGAAAGAACACAAGAACAAATTGTGAATAAATATGAAATAGAAGGAAACAAGAAAAGAAAGAGAAAACACTGGAAATAAAGAAAAAAAGAAAGAAAATGAGAAAAAGGAAGAAAAGAGAAAAAGGGAAAAAACAAAAGAAAACATAAAAGAAAGAAAGAAATTAAAAAGAAAAGAAAGGCAGAAAGACAAAAGCACAGAGAAAAAAGAAAGAAAGGAAACAAAAAGATAGAATAAGAAAGAAATATTTTTAAAAAATTAAACAAAGAATAATTTCTTGTTGTAAAAGTGTCTTTTTCCCTCTCAACGTAATGACTAAAATCATATCTGTCTTTCAATCTCGTGCAGATCGTTACTCAGCAGTGGAGAAATCTGGACTAACCATTAAAAAAAGCTAAAAAATGATTTCAGTTAAAATATAAATTAAATTGCAAATATACTCCCATTTCAGAAATATCACCACTGTTTTGTTCGAATGCGTTATAAATCTTTTTTTTTATATTGATTTAGTAATGTTTTGTAATATTTGGCAGATCATGGGCCGGAGCCGATGGTTTGGAGGGCCTGATCTGGCACGCGGGCCTTCAGTTGAGTTACGTTTTTTGGCTGATGAAAATAGTTTTGTGTTTATTTATAAAAATCCATTATGTCTTCTGTGTTCTGTGTTTGTTTTTTAGATAAAATACAAAAAGTAAAAACTACCTATAAAAGATCAAAGAAAGTAAAGTCGCCTTACATTTAGCCATTTACTTCCATTTCCTTTTATCAGTGGCGGACTTGGAAATTTGGGGGCCCAAGGCAAAGTAAAGCACAGGCCCCTCCTCATCAGTGTCATTTTAGATAACTATTGGAAAATTCTAATGTGCGACAGTGGTTTAGTTAAATGTTCTGAACGGCTTTAAAAAGGAGGTTCGGGTCCTTCCCCAGAAGAATATTTAAGAAATCAGACCATATTTCTTTCACATTTTCACACATGTTCAGCTGATTTACATACACGGTTTATATTTGTAATTTTTTTTAAAGTTACATTTTATTTCTCTATTATATTTCTATACAATCCCAGACTCTTTTTCTTGTTTAAAGTACACTGATATCGAGAGAAAAGCAACTGTTTTAGAGGAGGAGTATCTTATTGGGGCCCCTTCAAATTGGGGGCCCAAAGCAATGGTGGCCAAATGGTAAATCCGCCACTGACTTAACTTAAATTTTCTTCAACAAAAGCCTTTTCTCTATACAATCCCAGACTCTTTTGCTGGTCTTTTTCTTGTTTAAAAGTACACTGATGTCGAGAGAAAAGCAACTGTTTTAGAGGAGGAGCATCTTATTGGGGCCCCTTCAAATTGGGGGCCCAAAGCAATTGCGGCCAAATGGTAAATCCGCCACTGACTTTATTTCTATTTTCTTGTACAAAAGCCTTTTCTGCACCGGCCTGGGATCAGCAGATGTGTGGTGTAGTTGTGCTTTATGCGTCATGGTTTGGAGTTAAGTGGACAGGGGTCAAAGGTCGGCGTGGGATGACCCTTAACGACTGGATCATCGGTCATCAGCGGCCATCGTTTAACTAAAGGAATGAGGTTTAAACGAGGAAGAAAAGGATATGGAAATGGAGGGGCTAAAGGGGCGTCGCCGGAGACAGATCGTTTGTTATGGTCCAAAAGTAAAAAAGTAATAACTAGTAGTAAAAGTAGTAATGGAATACATTCAATTAAAAGTGCAGGTGTGAATTAGCATATTTATTAGAATATCTAGCATTTCTTTGTAAGAATAAGTAATAAGTGCATTATTATTGACAAAAAACAAAGAATAAAAAGAGAAAAAGAACAAAAAAGTGAAGAAAGAAAGAAGAGAGAGAGAAAAAAGAAAATAAAAATAAAGAAAAGAAGAAAGAAAGAAAGAAAGGCGAAAAGACAGAGAAAAAAGAAAATAAAAAGAAAGATAATTAGAAAGAAAGGAAAAGTAAGAAAAAGACAGAACAAGAAATAAAATTAAAATTAAAGTAAGAAAGAGAGTAGAAGACAGAAAAACAAAATAAGAGAAAACAAGAAGGAAGAAAGAAAGAGAAAACAGATGAAAGAAAATGAAAAGAAAGAAAAAAAGAAGAGAAAAAGAAAGAAAATGAGATTGAGAGAAAGAAGGAAAAGGAAAGAAAAAAGAGAAGAGAAATAAAAGTAATAAAGAGAACAAAATAACAGGAAAAGAAAATAGAAATAGAAAAGACAAGAAAGAGAGAAAAAAGAAGATAGAAAGAATACGAAAGAAAGAGAAAAAAATACATTTATCGTTGCATAAAAATAGTTTAAGGTGTCTTTATTCCTTTTAATGTAAAATCATTTACATCTGTATTTCAATATTGTGTAAATCGTCACATACAGCAGTGTGGAAAACTAGAATAGCCATAAGTTAAAATAAAAAGCTAAAAATTACTTCAATTAAAGCTTTAAAAATGGCACAAATCCTTTTCTCCACATTTTTACTGCGTTTTCTCGGCGAATTAACACAACGTTGGCATCAAAAAGTAGATACTGTCCAGTTGAAAATATAAAAAGCCATTTTCACAAAAACATATCCACAGTTTCGTGTTAATGTATTCCATAGATCTCACATTGACTCAGCCTCTCGCTCTCTTCTCGTTTCATCCACTCAAAAAAACAAAAAAAAACTAATACACGCTGCGAAAAAAAATTAAAAAACATCCTCTCCTCTCGCCGCCGATAAAGTCAAATTAGCTGTTTGCACATTCCGCTCGATGACAAATGCATTTCCCGTTGCTTTGTAATGGCTGTCGGACAAATTTCCCCCGTTTTTTTGTCACATCCCGAACACTCTGATTTATAAATGCCCGTTTGATAATGTGCTTTTCCGCCGCGGCGCTAATTTTTATGGATGTCTTCATTTGATGGCGGGATGAATGCGTTTGCAGGCAGGGCCCATCTGTGCAGGCGCAGCTCATTATTCCCCGGACCACATCCATAGAAAAGACGTGTGCTTCGGTACAGAAATATATAACATACAATAAATCAGGGTTATTGCAAAGAAAAAAGAGTGAAAATAAAATAAAATAATGGAAAACAGTGAGGAATTTGTTGTTTTTGGACTTGAAAACGGAAGTGATGGACTGAAAATATGACATGAATCTTTAATTTATTCCAGTTATTAGCATTTCTTCTATTTTGAGTTTGTTTTTAGTGATAAGTGCCTGTTCTGTAACGTGAGACATCTTTTTTGTTTTTTTGTTTTTCTGTTCCTTTATGTGAGTTTCCATATTTCTTCAAATGTAAAATGTGGGATTTGGGGATTTGAGCCAGTTACATGAGGCAATTTGTTATTGGAACTAGTTACATGTGTAAACGTTTGGGATTTGAACCTGCTACATGTGCAAATGTTTGGGATTTGACCCAGTTATATGCCCCCGTTTTGGATTCATTCCATGTACCCATTTGGGATTTGAACCAGTTATATGTGCCTGTTTGGGATTTGAACCAGTTACATGTGCAAACGTTTGGGATTTGACCCAGTTATATGCCCCCGTTTTGGATTCATACCATGTACCCATTTGGGATTTGAACCAGTTACATGTTCAAACGTTTGGGATTTGAACCAGTTACATGTTCAAACGTTTGGGATTTGAACCAGTTACATGTGCAAACATTTGGGATTTGAACCAGTTACATGTGCCAACATTTGGGATTTGAACCAGTTACATGTGCAAACGTTTGGGATTTGAACCAGTTACATGTGTAAACGTTTGGGATTTGAACCAGTTACATGTGCCTGTTTGGGATTTGAACCAGTTATAGGTGCCTGTTTGGGATTTGAACCAGTTACATGTGTAAACGTTTGGGATTTGAACCGGTTACATGTGCAAACGTTTGGGATTTGAACCAGTTACATGTGCAAACGTTTGGGATTTGAACCAGTTACATGTGCAAACTTTTGGGGTTTGAACCAGTTACATGTGCCTGTTTGGGATTTGAACCAGTTACATGTGCAAACGTTTGGGATTTGAACCAGTTACATGTGTAAACGTTTGTGATTTGAACCAGTTACATGTGTAAACGTTTGGGATTTGAACCAGTTACATGTGTAAACGTTTGGGATTTGAACCAGTTACATGTGTAAACGTTTGGGATTTGAACCAGTTACATGTGTAAACGTTTGGGATTTGAACCAGTTACATGTGTAAACGTTTGGGATTTGAACCAGTTGCCCGTTTGGGATTATTTCACTTGTTTCAAACCGTTTGTGACTTGTTTCAATCCATTAATTCTTACTTCAATCCAAATTATCTCTATTGACTAAACTGACTAATTATCCAATGATCATCAGAAATACTTTGAAACCAGCAATCAGCAATTAAATCTCATCGAGTCCAAACTTCTCAAATCCAGATAAAAATGATCAATTCAATCCATTTTAAGCTTGAATAGATTTACATTTTTGCTGTGTGCGCCAAAACCACCTGGATTTTTCATATTTTGTGATATTCTGAGGTCAATCCCAGGTTTTCCAATTAAACCACAAAACATTTCACTCCATTCTTTAATAAGTTTCGACTCCAAACTCTTAAAGGGTCCATCCTCCAGTGTTTGACCTTTAACCCCAGCACATGTGACACCAAAGCACAGGAAGGAACCAAACTACAGAGCAGGCCCCGCCCCCGAGCAGGTGACGGCAGGTCCGCACCTCCGTAATGACAGGGTCTGAGGGAACAGTGGGAGGAGACAGCAGAGCATTAAAGGGCACGGATCCTGCTTTTGGATTGAAACTTTTAGAACATTTGCATGGGATTTTATGGGTTTAACCTTCATATTTATAGGCGACATTTTAAACAGAATTATTATCTTTAAGCTGCATTATTTTGGTTTCAATGGCTCTTTTCCATTTACTTTAAAACCCGTGAATAAACTGGGGATTTTGTCTTGATCAAAAATGTTATAAATTAGGAAAATAAGGTTAAAAAAATGCTTTTCTAACCTTATTTTCCTCTCTGTTATAACTAGTAACAAGGCCTGGAAAGATAATACACTTTGAAGTACGATATTTTGAAACAATAAAGTAAATGTAGTTTAAAAAAAAAACATGAGCTGCAACAAATAAGCAGCAACAACCAATAATTGGCCACTGAAGTCACTTTTTTCAACACTTTATGGCTCAAATGTTATCATACTACACCGAAAATAAAAAAAATCTGCCCAAAATTGCAAAGAAAATGCACACGCGATGAATACTGAGCCCCAAATATGTTCACAATAAGTCGACGATCGAGTAGTAACGTGTGTCTTATTCTGTTTTAATTTACCAAAACCAACTTGATTTGTGATATTTCATGATTAAAGTGAGAAACTGCAGGTGAATAGGAAAAATATTAAATTTAAAGATATTAATTGTAAACTTCGCCTGTCGTTTACTCACATAAATGTAAGAAAAAAATGTATTACAAGTTTTTCATCACGTCATGTTTTCATGTAGAAATAAGGCATTTTATGTGTAAAAAGGCCAAAAATACACATATTTACATCTGAAAAATGGACAGAACCAGGTTTAAATTTCTTGGTTCATTTTGTACAAATATTAGTTACAAAAAAATTTATAAAGGGGATTTAGGATTTAGTTTTTACTTTTTTAGATTGGACTGAAACATGTCCTTAAAACTTCAAGCGCTGCAGATTCGGCCTTTGATGGCGCTCGTTTGGCTCGTGTCGGAGCAGGATCCGGGGTCAGCTGGAATCTCCCACAGCGGGACGAGGGGCGGAGGGAACGGAGCGCTTTTATCCTTCAGAGTAAACAGCCTCAGCGTTTATCACAAGCAAAAAGACGAAGGTCAGACGGCGTTTGGAGACGTTTGGAGACAGGACAGCGAGGGTCAGGCGAGGCGCTGCAGGTGAACAGGAAAAAATCTTACATTTAAAGATATCGATTTGAAACTTCTCCTGTAGTTTAGTCACATAAATGTAAGAAAAAAAATGTATTACAAGTTTTTCATCATGTCATGTTTTCATATGGAAATTAGGCATTTTAGATGTAAAAACGGCCAAAAATACACATATGTGGGACATTTAAATCTGAAAAATGGACAGAACCAGGTTTAAATTTCTTGGTTCATTTTGTAACATATTAGTTACAAAAAAATTTAAAGATGGTATTTTGGATTTCTTATTTAGTGTTTAAGTAAACCAGATTGGACTGAAAATTGTTCTAAAAATTCAAATTTCGCCTCATTTTTTTTAACTTAAAACTTAACAATAAATCAGTTTAAATTAGTAAATCTGTATCTGTAACAAATAAATACAGTGTACTTTTCTGTAATAATAGTTGTTTTAGCATAAATTCCTGTGCAGTTTCGGTCTTTTGAGTGCAGTTTTTTATCAGTCAACTAATTATTTTATTTGCAGTCAACAAATTTATGAAGCAAAAACTGCAAAAACAAGAAGATTTACAGTGAATTAGCTGAAGATTTTGGAGTAAATCTGTGTCTCTAACAAATAAATCCACTGTTTACTTGTACTTTTCTGTATTAATTGTTATTTTTGCATGAATTCCTGTGAAATTTCAGTCTTTTTAGTGCAGTTTGGGTCAGATACACGGAGATACTTCATAGTTATGATGTATTTTTACCACACTCCCTTTTAGTCGACTAATCCCTTGCTTTTCAACCAGTGCTGAGGAACACTAGTGCGCCTTCAGGTGTTGCCAGGTGTGCCTTGAAAAAATGTCCAATTTTGATTTACAAATGGATTTAATTGGAAAAGTTACAATTTTCGAGTGTCCTGAACATACTTCTGCACCAAAAAGAAAACAAAAACAATCACCATCAGAGGCACGGACACTATTTGGCGCGTTACGTATCCATTTTTTTAACTAAAAGGTCTGGTTTGGTAATGTTTCAGTGGGTTGTGTTCCGTGGTATCTTTTCAACCAAAATAAGCGTGCCGCGACTCAAAAAAGCTTAAAAAACACTGGACTAATCGGTCGACGGGGCTGGTCTTTAGTCGACCAAGAATTTCTTCAGTCGACTACAGCAGTGGTTCCCAACCTTTTTTGTCTCGAGGACCCCCTAAGGTCTGTTATACACTCAAGAGTACCCCTTAACTTGATTTTCAGGCAAATAAATGGGTTTACTAGTCAAAAATAGTCAATTATTACTATTAAATGTATTGTTTTATTATATGTATGATCCAAGATACTCCAAAAACATGCTAAATGTACAACTAATAACACTTTTTATTCAGACAAAAGCACATTTCATCTTATTTTAAAACCTGAAAGCATTCCCCCTGGTAATTCCTCACTTACCCCTTGTGGTCCCCGTACCCCTGGTTGGGAAACACTGGGACAGGGACCGGGACAGGGACCGGGATAGGGACCAGGACAGGGACCGGGACAGGGACAGGGACCGGGACCGGGACAGGGATCGGGACAGGGATCGGGACAGGGATCGGGACAGGGACCGGGACAGGGATCGGGACAGGGACCGGGACAGGGACCGGGACAGGGACACCGTGAGCCCGGGACAGGGACCGGGACAGGGACTGAGACCGGGACAGGGAACAGGACCGGGACACCGTGAGCCCAGGACAGGGACCGGGACCGGGACAGGGACACCGTGAGCCCGGGACAGGGACCGGGACAGGGACACCGTGAGCCCGGGACAGGGACCGGGACAGGGACACCGTGAGCCCGGGACAGGGACCGGGACAGGGACTGAGACCGGGACAGGGACCGGGAGAGGGACAGGGACAGGGACCAGGACCAGGACACCGTGAGCCCGGGACAGGGACACCGTGAGCCTGGGACAGGGACCGGGACAGGGACCGGGACAGGGACAGGGACACTGTGTGTGTGTGTGAGTGATAAACCCGGTTGTTCCCTTGCTCACAGTCCGCCCTGCACCGGCTCCACGGGGGACGGGGTCGACACGAGGGGTCCGGACACGGCTCAGTGGGTTTCCATGTTCCAGGTGAGGGCCGCGGAGATTACACGGGGTTTTACGGGCGCGCTCCTCCCCCCCGAGTGAGGGAGCGTGGGGGAGAACAGCTGTACGGAGCATGTCTCAAGGCCATGTTTACATTATGCGCCGCTCTTTATTGGCTCGTGTACAAAGCAGAGGTGCAGATGGCTTCGATGGAAATGCCCCCAAAACATGTGCGCTTTAGACATAAATATACTGATTTTATTGCGATGTTGGTTATTTGTCAGATGGGTCTTTTTTTGGGTTGTGCGCGTCTCCGTCAAAGAGTTTAAAGGGCCTGTACCTGGTTTTGATCATGTTCTTGTTTGAACAGTTAGCCCCGCCCACTTAGTCCTTCCATTTGCTCAGTATTCAGCTTATTCCGGAGGTTGCCGTGGGCGCCGCCATCTTGTTTCCATTGTAGTTTACACGGGGCAGACGAGCTCAACGGAAAATAAGTTCTACACAAACTAAAAAGTACAAAAATAAAAGTACGTAAGTAAATGTTTAAGGTATTTGTACTTTACTTAAGTACATTTACAGTATTTTTAGTCATTTCAGACTTGTACTTTCTACTTCTATTTTTTAGCACATTTGTGGCGACATCTTGCCTGTTTTTATTATTTATTATTCATCTTTTTTCCTCTACTTTCCTCCTGTTGTGCAAACAAAATAGCTTCTAGAGACAAATAACCTGGAAAGTTGCCTTTTCACCAAAACTTAACTGAATAAATCAACCCAGATTACTATTTATGCTTTAATCGATCTCCAAACCAAAAATAATTACTTTTACTTTTAACTCTTAAAGTACAATTTTTAACTTTACTTTAGTATTTTATTGCTGTTGTATCTGTACTTTTACTTGAGGAACAAAATGGAGCACTTCATCCACCGCTCTAGAAAAGTCTGATTAGAGAAGTCTGATTTCTTTTCTGATTGTTTACTTTTGTGCAGGTTTTGCCAAAATAAGTTCTACACGGACTAAAAAGTACAAAAGTAAAAGTACGTAAGTAAATGTTTTAGTTATTTGTACTTTACATTTTACAGTATTTTTAGTCATTTCAGACTTGTACTTTCTACTTTTTTATTTTTTAGCACATTTGTGACGACATCTTGCCTGTTTTTATTATTTATTATTCATCTTTTTTCCTCTACTTTCCTCCCGTTGCACAAACAACATAACTTCTAGAGAAAAATAACCTGGAAAGTTGCCTTTAATCACCAAAAATCAATAGAATAAATCAATCAAGATACAATTTGATGCTTTAATTGATCTCCAAACCAAAAATAATTACGTTGATACTTTTCCTTGAGTAGATTTGAAAATGTGAGACTTTTACTTGAGTATTTTTTTGCTGTTGTATCTGTACTTTTACTTGAGGAACAAAATGGAGCACTTCATCCAACACTGTTCAAAAGTCTGATGTGAGAAGTCTGATATCTTTCTGATTGTTTACTTTTGCAGGTTTTGACAATGAAAATGATGCAAAAAAGAGCAAACTAATGCAGCAAAGACAAAAGTGAACATGAAAACACTGTAGATTTAAACTGTTATTTCAAAATGCACAGTACTTTGTCTTCCAAACACAACGTTTACTCTAAAACTCCACTGATTCACAGGTGTTTTGTTGTGTAAATGCACCCATGTTCACTGCTAACTACAACACACGTCCTGCAAACAAGTTCAAAACGTTCTCTCGCGTAGCTTTCAGCGCTGACCCTTCAGGACCTGTGCACTTTTAACACTCCAGCCCTGATGAAGTGGAGCTAACACTCAGCTCAGCCCAAGTAAACAAACAGCGACCCCACGACCCCAGAGCGACCCCTGCACCACCCGGGACCATCCATCCATCACCCGGCGGCGCGCAGTTAGCCCAGGGAGACAGTCATGCCCCGTTAATGAAGTCCCAGCATTCACCGCCGAGCGTTTGACCAATCAGAGCGCGTCGAGAGCTGTTAAATGGACTGTTTAAAAGTTAATTTGGAGTTCTACCCCCAGGGCAAGGACGCAGGATGACCTCAGAGGGGCGCAAAAGGCCTCAGAGGAGCTCAGAGGAGCGCAAAAGACCTCAGAGGAGCGCAAAAGACCGACCTCAGAGGGGCGCAAAAGGCCTCAGAGGAGCTCAGAGGAGCGCAAAAGACCTCAGAGGAGTGCAAAAGACCTTAGAGGAGTGCAAAAGACCTCAGAGGTGTGCAAAAGAGCTCAGAGGACCTCAGAGGAGCGTAAAAGACCTCAGAGGGCTGGTTCTTGGAGGATTCGCTCGTTGAATCTGTGTCTGATTGGGCCTCGCTTTGTTCACAAAGTTCTCGTTTCGCTCGTTTAAAGTGCACGCGACAGGTTCTTGTTTTCTTCTAATTACGACTTAGTTTGGTGGATAGAACCCGTGGTAAATAGTTATCAAAGTTTTACATCTGTCAGTGGCAACATCTGAATGATAACAAAAGTCGAAAATGGTCCTGCTGTGGTCCAGCTCTAATCCTTCTCTGGTCCTGCTCCGGTCCTGCTCCGGTCCAGCTCTGATCCTGCTCTGGTCCTGCTCTGGTCCAGCTCTGGTCCTGCTCCGGTCCTGCTCTGGTCCAGCTCTGGTCCCTCACAGCAGACTGAGCAGTTCAAATGGAGGTGAGGCCCCCCATGACCCCTTGCCCCGCCCCTCTCTCTGACCCCTGCTCCTGAAGTGTCTCTGGACCCCCCAGAGACAGAGCACTCCACGGAAAAAACACGGAAACATGGAAAACACATCGTCGTGTTGTGCTGAGATGGGACGGACGAGAGGAAACTCAAATGGTGTTGGGTTGTCTCTATTTATCTTCTCTCAGCAAAAAATGAATATGTAATTTCCCAAGAACGATAGTCAAATGATATGATATGATCCAACAGATTTATGTTAAAACATGTCTTTAAACGTATTAGTTCAGGTTTAATTATCAAACAAATGTGAAATATCTGTCAAATTAATCGCAAACGTGCAGAAAAATCATCTACAAGTTTAAATACATAATTACTATCCATTTCTATCTTTAATCAGCTCTTTTTGTAGCTATAAACGATAAACTCGATATTTGCATCTCGTCAAAACAACATTCACAATATTAGGGCGGCACAATATGTCGCAAAAGTATTGATATCGTAATATTTTCTGACGCAATAACGATATCACCAAAAAATAAATAATTAAATATATCCCCAAAGTCTTCATCTGATAGAAATGTTCTGTTTATGAAATGAAAACATTGAAAAGGAAAAATCCTGAATAAAATATCGCTTTTTCAAACTAAATAAGCAGAAAAATGTCAAAAAAGAATGGACTACTTCTGATTTTCCTCAATTATACACTTTATTCATAAATATTCTCTGTCTAGAAGCTTCATTCAAAATATTTCAGCATTAATTTGGTTAAAATGATAGTTTATTCTAAGTCTCAATCAACAATAGAAACAATTACAGACCAGTGACGACTAAAATAATCGTTACTTTCAGTCTTTGTCAAAAAGTGTATTTAAATATTGCAGTAATATCGATATCGCAGATCAGAATAACTGTATCGCAATTATATCCAATATCGTGCAGCTCTACACGATAATATCTAAATTTCAACATGTTGCTCAAAACTGCGGTAAATTACATTGGACTAGATCAGAGGGGGGCAAACTAAGGCCCAGGGGCCACATGCGGCATTTTGATCCGGCCCCCAAAGCATTTAACAAACATTTTTATGAGTTAAGTACGTGGTGCATTTGTCATGTTATAGTTGTCTGAGACTGAAGTTGTTCATTTAAGATCAGTTTTGAGAAAAGCCACCACTAGAATAAAACCAAACTATGATGCTTTGGATAAAAAGAGTGACCAACGGCAAGGTAATGATTTATTCTGTTCTGTTGTAGTTTTTTGTGTGTATTTTAGGCATTAAGTCTGTGTGTAATAGTGTGTAATATACTGTAGTTAACAACATCCAAACTGTAAATGGTCGGCCCCCGAGCAAGTGTTAAAATCCAATGTCATCCTTGAGTCAAAAAGTTTGCCCAGACCTGGTCTAGAAAAGACCAAACCAAGTCTAGATCATGATAAAGCTGAAAAATTAGTAACATTCAGCAATAATTCATCTTAATTAGAGTTTCAACCAATATTTTTCTTATATTTTAAAGTGAGACGCTGCAGGTGAATAGGAAAAAATCTTAAATTTAAAGATATCAATTTGAAACTCTTCGTGTAGTTTACTCGCGTAAATGTAAAAAAAAAGTATTACACGGTTTTCATTATACCAAATTTTCATGTAGAAATAAGGCATTTTATGTGAAAAAACAGCCAAAATTACACATATCTGAGACATTTAAATCTGAAAAAAGGAGAGACCTGGCTGTAATAAAGTGAGTTGAGCTGGACTGACACAAACACAGGGTCAGGCTGCACTGTGGGGGGCCTGTGGGAGGGGTCAAAGGTCACACAGACCTGGGAGTGACCCGCCAAGCATTCTGGGAATCCAAACGACAGGAGCACTTCTGAATCATCGCACCTTTTACGACCGACGTATTTTTGCCGCTTTTCTGTAAACTCAATAACTGACGATAAAAGCCAACAGGAAAAAACACGTTCGATTTTTGTTTGCAATCATTAAGTCTGATAATTATTTGTTTTAGTTGGATGCACATCTAATAAGGTCATTTATCATCGTTAGATAGAGCGGAGCAATAGATTTTCTCCACAAAATGTTGGAATTTCGAGCGTGTCGTCTGTGAAAAAACTATAAAAAGCTGCACAAATATGATGAATACGATGAATAAACTCGTGGTGTAATCTCTCAAACAAAAGAAAAAAGTGATATCTCTTCACTTTTGTGTTTAATTTCACAATCCGTTCACGTTTTGTTCCAATATCAAGACATTTAGAAAGCACACTTTAGCAAATGTCTGATGTTCTTTGAAAATAACATCATTACGGAGTGAAAAAAGTGGGCTGCAACAAACGATTGTTTTAGCACTCGGCTCGTCAAGTGATTATTTCTACTGAATATTGTGACTTTTTAAACACATTTTTAACCAAATAAAGGTTGAAATATGGCGACTGAAGCCTTCTAGAGAGAGAGTATAAACAAATAAAATGTATTATTACATGCAGCGGCGGATTTATTATTAGGCAACGGGCCACAATTGCCTTGGGGCCCCAACCTGAAGGGGCCCCTCGATCATCAGAGACACAAGGAAACGCTTTTCTCTCAGTATCATAGTAAAGTAGTGCAGTGTACAAGAAAAAAAAAAAACAAGAAAAAGACCAACAAAATAGTCTGGGATTGTCAAATGTATAGAATTAAAACTAAATAGTAAAAAAATATATAACATTATCAAATTTCAGTACGTCCCCTTTAAATCACAGAAATCTAAATGATCGGTAATAATTATTTGGAGACGCACGAGCGGCCAAAAAACGGGACGCTCTGATGCTCCGTAATTACAAACGAGCGCGTGCAGATGTGTTCCCTCAAACTCGATCGATACGTTCTGACCATCCATTCAAACGGCAGGATTATACCCATATGTTCAGGGTTTGTCAGAAGGGTAACCTCGCCGGGGCCAAAGGGGCGGCCAGCCAGGGGTCATCCACGGAGCAGGGGCCGACAGGGGCCAAAGTCCAGGCTACACGCTAACAAGGGCAATTACACATTCCATTTGGGGCTTCGGCCGCTGGAATGCTATGCTAGGTGAGCTGCGTAGAGCCACAGACATTCATAGACGCATAAACTCGATTGGTAGCTAATGCTGATCCATCGCCATATTTATATCATGAGATTTATATAATTAAGACGAGACGCTACCGGCAAAAAAAAAAAAAAAAAATTAAATTTTTTCTCTCTCAACATATGTACTTTCATGTGGAAACAACAACCGTGTCCAATCTGCTCCTAAAGATGTTTTATTATTCCATTTAATCCACTTCATCTAATTCTAAAACTGATTTATTGAAGTATTAAGTGAAAAAAATGAGGCAAAATTTGAGGGGACAATTTTCAGTCCAAATCCAAGAAATCCAAAATCCCCTCTGTAAATTTTTTTGCACCTAATATTCGTGCAAAATGAACCAAGAAATTTCAACCTAGATCTATCCATTTTTCACAATTAAATGTCCCAAATATGTCTAATTTTGGTTATCTTTACATAAAATGCCTTATTTCTACATGAAAACATAACATGATGAAAAATTTGTAATATATTTTTTCTTACATTTATGTGAGTATGCTAAAGAGGATGTTTAGTGTCACTAGATTCTTGTAGAAGCACAACATCAAAATCTACACTTAAAAGTTAGTTAGCCTTTAGCGCAGATGCTAGTTTTACACATAGACCCTTTAAAAGTTTGCAAACAAAAACATTCTAATTTGGAATGGAGACAAAAGTGAAGTGCAACATGATGTGATTTCACTGAGAAACTGGGATTAACCTCAGAATATCACAAAATATGAACAATTTAGATGATTTTGTGTCAGTAAAAGCCTCAGACACATGTGAGTGACATCAGAGCTGCTTCAAACACATTTATTATTCTATTTTACATCATGTTTAGGGAAAATATGATAAACTCTTTGCATTTTTGATGAAGGAACAATCCAGATTTATGGGTTTTACTGGAAAAATACTCACAGAAATGTTGAGCCCACAATAATTTTTCATTTTATCTAGAGATATATTAGAGACTATTCCATAAATTAGATTATTTTGAAGCTAAAACACAATTTTAAGGCTTGAAAATTGTATTTTGTCCATCATTTGTTATAGAAAAGCAAACTAACTGACCTTCATACCCTGGAAATTCAAATGTGTTGCTTTTTTTCCAAACACAAACACTTAAAACCAGTAGAATTTAGATTTAAATTGAAAGCAAAGGTACAAGAACAAGGCTAAAACAACACAAAAAATGCATAATACGTGTTTTTTAAGAATGTGTTGTTTTGACAAATAAGAGAAAACACAATTAGCTGCTATATTTAATGATTACAAAGCAGTCTTTATATATTCATGTATTCACTTCTCCGTCTTTGGGGTCATTTAAACCACAAACGTCAAGCCCTGGATTCAACAACAGTTAAATAATTAATCATTTCCACCCATTAAACAGCTACAGATTGCACTAATTACTCGCATGTTTCTGGCAAAACTCCAAATTCCGGTCTCCCCTCCAAAACGCCTCCCTGGAGATCCCCCTCTTCTTCGCCGCGCGCAATCCCATCATGCATTTGGATCGAGGAGGGGGATCGCGGGAGGTTAGCGTGTTAGCGTTAGCCTCCTCCGCGTCCGTATCTGGGGCGGGGGCCCAGATGGAGCAGGGAGGGGCCCCGAAAACACGCAGGACGGGCCAATTAGCGGGTGTGCGGTATCAGCGTGTGAGTGGGAGGACGACAGGCTCCAGATAAAGGAGGAGGACACAGAATGCTCTGATTGGGTCTCGTTAGCCAAGGTTGATGATCTCGGGGTGAAGGATTGTAATCAAACAGAAATCGCAATTTGGGAAGTTGTAATTAGCAAATAGCAAAGACTGGAAGGGTTTTAACACGTCCTGGAAAACCTGGAACGTAATTAGCATGCTTTCCCGCTTTGGAAAATGAATGGAAAGTGAGAAAAAAATATAGATTTGCTCTTGAAAATGGCCTTTGTCAACTGGAAGTGAAGAAACCGTAGATGTACAGAACCTTATTCCAGAAGTTGCTGTGGGCGCCGCCATCTTGTTTCCGTTGTAGTTTCCATGGGACAGAAAATAAGTTCTACACGGACTAAAAAGCGGTTTTCAGGCCCCAGGAAATCATTGCGTTGTTGACTTGTTGTTGCTCGTGTTCATTAAACATTTTTCACAAATCAATCTACTTTATGTAATGTTTTAGCGTCAGACTTTTCCCTCGTTTGCGCGAACACCGTTAGCGTCAAACCGAAGTCCCTTTACTACAAGAGTAAAAAGAGGCAAAAGTGGGCAGGGCAGAATAAGGTGAATAGAGCCTTCTAGTGTTTGTGAACAAAATGATGTGTTCCATTAGCCCAATGCTATTCCAGGAGTTAGCACTAACGCGTTTTCAATGGGAGAGTTAGCATTAGCCTTCAAATATCACAAACTGAAAAAAATGTTTTGGCGACTAAAACCACTCGACCACACAAGAGTAAAAAAACGGATAACACCAATCAAGCCAACAATCAAAGACTTCGAAAAGTGAAATAAATGACCTTCAGACTTAATTTGAAACTCAAAACTTTTTACAAACTCTGGACTAAGTGGGACGTTTAAGTTGGACAAAGTGTGCAGTGACTTTACAGGACGTCTTTTGTTTGTTTCTCTCTTTGTCGTTTGTTCTGTTCTGTTTTAAATATTCACAAACTATCAAAAAAAACAGACAAATCTTAACTATTTGACCCTGATTGTCCCATTAAAACCCGACCTTCCTGAAAC
The DNA here is from genome assembly GCA_019453435.1 of Rhinogobius similis. Lineage (NCBI taxonomy): Eukaryota > Metazoa > Chordata > Actinopteri > Gobiiformes > Gobiidae > Rhinogobius > Rhinogobius similis. Next base: position 3,410,794 of record CM033625.1, read on the forward strand.
CGACCCAGCTTCTCTTCCACATTGCTTTCTAATGGATTCTCTTGGTTTCTATTGGACACCTGAGACTTGGCTGGTCTTTAATTCTCCGGCCTTCTCTCTCCTCCTCGTGAAAATCTAATCTTTTTCTATCTCCCCCTCGCAGCCCCGACAGCCCCATAAATGTGTCGAGCTCGGGGTGAGTAGCTGCATTCCGATCACTCAATCCCGGCGTTGGCTGCGCGCTGGAAAGCGGACCGTAACTGCCGGGCGACTCAAGCAGATATGATTTCACTGCTATCTGGTAACAGCGCGTTTGTCTTCCGCCGTAACCCGAGCCGACTTGTTCCTGCGTCCTCCGGGGGGGAATGCAAGGGTAATTCTGGGGGAGAGTTTCATCTTTAAAGTGCGTACGACGGTTTTGAGGATTTTCTCGTTTTGACTTTGTTTGGTGGAATAAAAGGTGAATGTTTACGGTAGCTTTGCACCAACCAAGTGTCAGTTTGTGGAGAAAAGCGGGAAGAGTATGGCTACTGAAGTGATCACAAAAAACGAAATTAAAAACCGAATTGGCCCAAAGGAAAACTTTTTGGATAGAAACCCTGAAAGCACATCCTGGTCTCAATGAAGAATTATGGACTTCTGTATAAATATGGATTCTCTTTGGATTCTATTGTCTCTTGTGTCGGTGGGTTCTTCAATTGACCTTATTCTGCCCCGCCCACTTTTGTTGTAAACGCACTTCCGTTTGACGAGAACTCTGTTAAAGCTAATGATGAACGAGGGAAAAGTCTGACGCTAAAATGTTACATAAAGTAGACTGATTTGTGTAAAATGTTTAATGAACACGAGCAACAACAAGTCACAACACAACGATTTCCTGGTCAGTCTGAAAACGTCTTTTTAGTCGAGTAGAACTTATTTTCTGTTGAGCTCGTCTGCTCCGTGTGAACTACAACGGAAACAAGACGGCGGCGCGTACGGCAACTTCAGGAATAAGGTGAATAGTCCAAAACACGATGACATCACACTACAGAGACACACTAGGGACAATTTACAACCACCCTTTAAACATTCAAGAAAATAAAGGTGTTCCCATATGTTTTTATTTGTAAAAGAATCATTTTTTGCACGGTGGCAGAGCGGTTAGAGCTCTTGCCTCCCAATAAGGAGATCGTGGGTTCGAATCCCGGACCTGCATGTTCTCCCCGTGTTACCGTGGGTTCTCTAGCTCCTCCCACCGTCCGAAGACATGTACGTGTTCAGGTTAAATAGTAACTCTAAATTGCCCATAGTGTATGAATGTGAGAGTGAATGGTTGTCTGTCTCTCTGTGTTTGCTGTGATGAGTTGTCCACTGTCCAGGGTGTACCCCGCCTAAGGCCCAAAGTCACTGGGACAGGCTCCAGTCACCCGCGACCCCCAACGGGAACAAGCGGGAGAAAATGAATGAATGAATGAAAAAAATTAGTTTTGCCTGTAGTGTCTCACCTTAAAGTGCGTATGACAGGTTTTCATGATTTTCTAATTTTGACTTTATCTGGTGTATTAATACCAGTTGTACAGATACATTTTAGTTTTACACCAATCAAGCAGCTATTTGTGGAGAAAGGTTGAAAAATATGTTGTAAATTACAGGAAGTAAACAGACTGATGACATCACACTGTGAGACAAAGGTTATGCACAATTTAGACAAAATAAACAACTATTTTTGATCCTTTAAACATTGATTCAACAAAATAAAGGCTCACGTGTATTTTTATTTGTAAAATAAAACAATCTGTGACATTAAATTAGTTTTAGCCCAGTGTACAGTGTGGTTGCTATGGTAATTTCCTAGTCTGATGTCATCATTTACAACCAGGAAGTAAAACAAAAAAAATAAAAAAATTGCTAAACCATGATAAAATTTGTTAAGTGTTTTAACAAAATTTGAAATATATTTATCTTAGCTGCATTTTTGTCAAATGAGTCGTCCAACCTGTCAGGGGCCCTTTAATGTAATATATTCACACAGTTCAATTATTATTATTCAATTAAAAATAATAATAAGTAATAATAAGCAGCTATAAAGTAGGACTAAAGCAAGACCACCAGGCCTTTACCAAAACTAACCCAGGTCCAGAGTAGGTCCACATTAGGATTACAACCGGCCTGGACCTCATTTGAAACAATGAACCGTTTTCCCACCGTCCGACCTCCTCGCCGGCCGGATCTCATCAGGGCGATGGATTAAGAGGCGGGGCCAAGGAGACGAGGATGCAGGAGAATCAATAACGCATCCAAGTGTGTCCTCGGCCGAGTCTTCTCTCTCTCCCACTCCCATAATGCAATGCTCCACGGCCTTTCAATCACCCACACAGATGACACGGGGAAGCGCACAAAGAATCCAATCACAGTTGTTCGTTTTCAGCAAACTTTGGCGACTTTTCTTGGGCGTTCGCTGTGAATGGACTCCAGGTGTGACTGACTGAATTACGATGGGTTTTTGAAGAATGTTTCGCTTCGGGTGTAGGATAGGGAGAGAGTATTGTGGGCTTTGAACAAGGACTGTTTGATAAAGGTGAAGGAAGAACTGACAGCGTGTCCTTAGAAACCGCGGACTACAAGTTCACAAAGTACTGAAAAAACACAAAGACTATGAACTGGTGCCACTGCTGCTACGCAATAAACATATATTAAGTTATAGAGGACATATTCTGCAACATAGACTTTTAAAGGAGAAATATTCTGCATTTTTCATTTTGCTGTTAGCCTTTAAAGATGCTCTTGAGTGCTTTAAATTTGCCATCTCATAAATGGGTCTTATTCACTCTATGACCCGTTATCAGTTACGATGAAATTACACTTATTGCTAAAAAGATGTCATTGTGCAGATTTGCTGCAGCAGTTATCGTGTTTAGAGGCAGAAATGCTCAAAATGAGTTTAGCGATGATTTAAGGACTAAAAACAGCGGAACATTCTCTGATAAGAGAAGTATGAAGTCTGAAAACATGTCAGAAAATGTTGATGTAAACCCTCATTTGTCCGGGTGTGGTTCATCGTAGGAAGGGTTTCAGAGGTTGTCATCCGGACTTTGTTTGAAGATCGAGACGTTTCGACTTTTATCCAAAAGTCATTGTCAATCAGAGAGCTGGTCTGAGAACTTGGGCTTATATGCTCCTCTAAGTAGTGGGAGTCCTGCCCCCAGGGAGGAGTCACTGAATACCTGTCTTTGTTGGAAAATTGTTTGTTTGTCACCTGGGACTTGATTAATTGGTCTGTCTTGTTTGATTAATAGTTGGCCTCACCTAGTTTCACCTGTGACTAAGGTCTATTGTTTGGATAAAAGTCTTTTGGATAAAAGTCGAAACGTCTCGATCTTCAAACGGCGTCCGGATGACAACCCCTGAAACCCTTTCTACGATGTCAGAAAATCCCAGAAGTTCAGCAGGAAGTGTGTTTGATACTCGGAGGTGGAGGATTTTCTGATTAACATTCAGAATATGTGTCTTAAAGAGCGTTTGACCCTGATTCCTCTTCTCATTTACACACACAAGCTTGTTTGAGTAATTTAAAATCCAGGAATGACGGTAGTTTTCTAAACATTCTATTACATTAATTTGATTGGGGCAGCAAATTAAAAAAACTGTAAAAACTGTAATTTTGTCATTTGTACAGCACAGACACAGTTATTTATATGTTCATCACATTTTAAGCTGTCAATATCTAACTTCAACCTCTCGTTTCTAAAGTTCACTTATCACTGCAGGATTTGTGGCACTTGGTGAAAGAAAACATACATTTTCTTGTCAAATTGTTGTGTCCCGCTGTGTTTTTGGTGCATCATTGTCCAGAATAACATTAGAGTTAAGAAATGTTTATTACGAGGTTGTTAGCATGTATGATAACTTTGGTGCTAATCGCTAACACTAACAATCTACACAAAACAGTGCTACAGTTGGTAATGTTTTCTAACTCTGCTTTGATGATTTCAGGCGCCAAAACAGAGCTGGTTATTCATATTTTTTTAATGTTCAGAGGCTAACGCTAACTCTCCCACCGAATATACTGTACATCAGTGCTGACTCATGGACAGGTACCAGGCTAATGGAACACAGTGTTCCACAGTATAGTTTCAAATGTACGTACAATTGTGTATGAACTTGTATGAAAGCGGAAATAAAGCCATTAAATCGAAGCTCTATAAACCTGTAAAATGCTGTCATCAGTGTTAAAAATTATGGAATGGAGGCAACAGGAGACAAAATTAAGTGCACTTCAACATATTGTCATAGATTAACTTACATCAGATCAAAATGCTGATGGATTCAACTCATTTTAACAGCAATTAAGCAACCATTTTGAATTTCCAGGGTAGAAATGTCAGTTTGGATATCACCAATGATGGGAAAATAATACAACTGTCCCCCAAAACTGTATCTGAGCTGCATAAAAAGTATAATGTTATGGTAAAGTATGTCATATATCTGTAAATAAAATGAAAAACGATTGTGGGGGCATCATTTCTGTAACTGTACATGTGTTTAAAGCTGCTCTGATGTCACTCACATGTATCCGAGTGGTGTTCATTTGACAAAACCATCTGGATTTTTCATATTTTGTGTCATTCTCAGGTTAATCCCAGTCTCACCATTGAAATCCCATTATGTTCCGCTTTACTTCTACCTCCAGTTGCCTTTCTTCTTCATTCTTTTCGCTCTTTTCCTTTGGTCTGTCATCTCCTCCCTGCCACTTCTCCACTTTTCCTCCCCGTCTTCTCTCATTTCCCTATCTCCCCTCTTCGGCTGCTGCTTCCCTGACAACTCTTTCTCCTTGAATTTAACTTTCGATTACCATTTTCTCCTTTATGTGCTCGCCACTTTCCTTCCCGTCGCTTTCACTTTTTTGTTTCCCCTTCGCGCCGGTGTCACTCCCGACCTTCTCTCTGCGTTTTTCAGCCCGTCTGGGGAGCCTTGACTGGACGCCTTGTTTTCTGGATTTGTTGTGGTCCCTGGCGTTCTCAAGGGGCCCCTTCAGCTCGTCTGTCGTCGTGGAGTGTCCCGGGCCCCCTTCCATGCCTGCGCCACAAAGCCGCTGTCATCTCGCGGGCCACATGTGTCAAGCTTAAGCCTTAATTTAAGGCCGCGGGGCGAGGGAAGGGTGGGTTCGGAGTGGGCAGCGTGAAAGAGCGAGCCATTGAAGGGCCGGAAAGAGCGGAGACGCTAAATGGGAGTTTGGTTTGGGGAGCGACGTGTGGAGGAGGGAGGAGGAGGTGGAGGAGGCCCAGCACAGAGGAGAAGGAGTGAAATAGAGATGTTTTTGTACAAGTAAAAATGTATATTGTGTGTTGAATACTGGAGATGGAGTAAGTGCAGCGTTGTTTTCAATATACTTCTTTTATGTTCGCTAATAGTATTCAACAAGGACCACTCATCACTTGGTTTCAGAAGTTAATTTCCCAGTTTCAGAAGTTAATTTCTGGTATATTTTCATTATATTAAAGATTTGAAAGCTGTCCCCGATGGGAAATTTGCCCTCTGCATCTGACCGAGCCTTCAGTGCCCTGGGACACCCTGTGAGAAGCACTCGGGGGCTGGAGGATATTTACCTAAAGAGTAAACCATTTACCGCTTACCACCAGGTAATATTTACCCAGTGCATGTTTTGGCATTCAAGCAGCCTGGGAGTCAAACCCGCGACCTTCTTGTGGTGAAGTGAGAGTGCGAGCCACTCTGACTGTGTCACCGTGATGATTTCTCGGGTCTAATCAGTGATGTCGTAACAAAACACTGCAAGATTTAGGTCTCATCTGTTTCTGAAACTTCCTTTAACTAATTGTGACGAGTCGTAATCAGTGTCGGGACCAGAGACTCTACAACGCAAACAAAATGCATCAAAGACAGCAGCGTTAACAAATAAAAAAAATACACTTTCTATGTAAATATTCTCTTTCTAAAAGCCTGGACACATTTTCTGCCTTTATTTGCATGAAAATGTGCCAAAAAAATCTCAATGTACAATAGAAAGTACGAGAATCTTTTGATTAATTGTACAAATTGAATATATAATCATTGACTAGTCGACTGTTGAAATAATTGAAATAATAGTTTCTTGCAGACCTACTGGAGATGAAGTAAACAAACAGAGCTGTGGTTCTCAAACTTGACCTTCCGATTACCACCAGATCAAAACCAGGTCTAAAACAGGGCTATCCAGGTCTAAACTGAGGCTAAACAGGACTGAACAAGTGCTATAGTGGTTCCAATCCAAGACTGACCAAAACTAGAACAAAAATTTAGATTAAATTAATTCTAAATTCAGAAAATAAATGACTTGCAAAGGTATCTGCGTTTGACCTGAAGGAGCTCGCCTTTCCCTTTGCTGTCCGCTGACCCACTCCGGACAGCCCAAACCACACTCCACTCACCATCTCGCCCCATACCTCATCTCCGTGACCCATTTCCCGACATCGAGCCGTCACTATCTGCCCCACTCTGGCCCCATAAACTCAGCAACCATCAAACCCGACCTTCCGACATCCCCCCGTTTAACGCAGCTGGCGATGACACGTTTAACCGCTCATCCTTCTGGTCGTCGTCGCTGGAAGACGGAGCGGTCCCAAGGAACAATGACCCTTTTTAGCGGTCAACCTCGTGCCAGAAGTGGCTGAGTGACTGTTAACCCGCACAGCTCCCTCTTTTCACGCCAGAAATACGTGTTAAACTGGTCGTTGGCGGCTGGAGGGGGACAGTGGACTCGCGCCAGCCTCTGTGCCGGACAAGAGCTCCACTGTTCAGCCTCTCTGGCGGCTTAACGACCCAGACGCGTTAAACAAAAATACAAGGCCAATAAAAACACTACAGCTGGACAATGTTCCGCTTGCTGTGCCAGAGTTCGATCGGCTTCTCGGCGGCGTTCTGAAAAGGTTTGCCATTCATTCTGCCCGGTTCTGCTCGCTCTTTACGAGGCCGTGATGACTCATTCAGAAGTGCGAGAGCCAGTGCTGCGGGGTTTACTGTCTTTTAAACGCAGTTGGTTAATAGATTTAAGTTTGTGTGAGGATGTTAATGAAGAGGGCTTTAAGCTGTGAGGTCTTGTACAGAGGAGCAAAGAGCTGTCTGATAAAGAAAACATACATTACTGCAGAGGTTTTCAAACAACGGGGGTCGCGAAATGATTTCCAGGGGTCAGATGATGGGAAAAATGTGTACAATAGTGTTAAACAAGGCTTGAACCCTTTCAAACGCAGCTGTAAATGGAGATTTCTATTTGTTGGCCAATCAAAGTCATTTCTCTAGGTCTATATTCTCAAAATAAAATCAAACATTAGATTAAAAGCTATCTAAAAATAAAAAATAAATGTGTTTTTCAAGATTTTTTCACAGATTGGTAGAACATGGACAAGACAAAGTCAAATTATCTAAATATTTATTACAAAATTGACAAAAAAGTCCACCTCCCTATTAGTTTGTAAACGTTTTTAGTAGAATTTTCCAACACAACATGGCTGCCCGAACTACTACTTGCTAATGCTAATGTTAAAAATGTATAAGGCATACTGTTAAAGAACCAAAAACATGGTCAAAAAAATGTACTGTAACTTTAAAGTGAACCAGACTAAATTTAGCCGTATAGTTTAGTGAGAAGAAAAGTGTTAGAGCATTAGCATTTGGCAACCGTTGGCAGGCTAAATGCTTTACTAGAGGGCTTTAAACTGTGAGGTCTTGTGCAGAGGAGCAAAGAGCTGTCTGATAAAGAAAACATACATTACTGCAGCGGTTCTCAAACAATGGGGGTCGCGAAATGATTTCCGAGGGTCTCCAGATGATGGGAAAAATGTATACAATAGTCTTAAACAAGGCTTGACCCCCTTCAAACGCAGCTGTAAATGTAGTCGGCCTATTAAAGTCATTTTTCTTTTTTTTTAGATGTACATTACATAATAATACACCAAATAAAATCAAAATTAGAAAACTGTTAAAACCTGTATACGCATTTTAATTGTATTTTAGTCAAATGAGTCGTCCAACCTGTCAGAGGCACTTTAAACGGCAAAGCGCTAGCCCAAAGCAGCAATTAGCTTCAAAGTCATGGTATGAATTGTACAATCACTTGTTCGGACTTGAATGTGCTTTCCAAGATAAAACCACACGAATGTCATCACTTCTGCCCCTCCAGAGCCAACAATCTGGCAACGACCTGGAGGGAACTTTTGCTGGTACCAAAACGTATTAGTAACGCTTCAGATTAAGGTTCCTTAGTATAGTATTTTTCAACCTTTATTGAGTTGCGGCACACTTTTTTTAGTTGAAAAGATGCCATGGGACACTGCAAAATATGGTTGTAATACGGCTATTAATGATTCTGACACTGTTTGGTTGTATAAACTTGACATTTGCGACTGTTTTGCTTTATTTTTCACAACAAAAGTATGGTCAGGACACTCCAAAATGGTAACATATTCCATTGAATCCGTGAGTACATCCAAATTAGAATGTTTTTCAAGGCACACCTAGCAATACTTCAAGGCACAATAGTGTTCCCCGGCGCACTGGTTGAAAATCAAGGCCTTAGTAAACTATAAGCACTTGTTATGTGTTTATAAGCGCTTATAAGGCATTTACTTGCATTTATTCGCTTGATAATTGAAAACAATGTAATAAGCAGCTTCTTGATGCTCTGTACATGTGGTTTATTAACACACACATGTTTTTGATTAATGGATTATAAACATGTACAACAAATAACTAGTGTTTATTAACTCTTTAGGAACCTTAATCTAAAGCAGGGGCGTCCAAACTTTTTCCATCGAGGGCCACATATTGAAATATAGATCAAGCGGAGGGCCACAAATCAATCGTGAAACGTTAAAAAAAGCTGCATTTATCTGATGTTTTAAGCACCACCACATCTACATTCAGTCTCAGTGCCTTAATATCAGTCTGTGTTGCACCAAAATGTTAGTTATTTAGGTTGGAATTGTAGAAAATCTGAAATGTGCTGTAAATAGTACTTATCAGGACAATGTGGGCCAGTTCACCAGGAAGACTAAGGGTCAAGAAAAATTGGTCTGAGGGCCGCATTTGGCCCCCGGGCCTGAGTTTGGACATGCCTGGTCTAAAGCGTTACCAACTGATCTAAAGGTTGGCGGTTGTATACTACCATTGTGCACGACACCTCACCCAACGTCCAACATTTCCGTCAGTCTGGCAGCACTTTATTATCTCTCTGGTCGTTACCCTTAGCTTGGTGGATGTTTATAGCAGCAGGTAACAGTGCGTCGTTGTGCTGGTGAACGAGTCCAGGGAGGCTATAAATAGTGCAGCAGCTAACCAGGTAGAGAGGGGCGAGGGTGGGTGTCCCGAGCCCCCCAGGCCCTGCGTGCGAGGGGAAGGGGAAGGGGGTCGGCGGAGATAAAAGCGCTAATCGGCCGACAGCAATGAGCGTAAACAAAGAGCTGTCTTGATCAGTCACTGTGGAGGAGAAGGCAAGCAAGTGTTTGTGTCACTATGTCACGTGGACACGACCATTGATCATGATTCTTCACGACCATTGCTATAAAAGAAAGATTAATTGTCTAAAAATAAAAAATGAATCCGTTTTTTCAAGATTATTTAACAGATTGGTAGAACGTAGACAAGATAAAGTCAAATTATCTAAATATTTATTACAACATTGACGAAAAAGTCCACCTCCCTATTAGTTTGTAAACGTTTTTAGTAGAATTTTCCGACACAACATGGCTGCCTGAACTACTACTTGCTAATGCTAATGTTAAAAATGTATTTAGCATACTGTTAAAGAACCAAAAACATGGTCAAAAACCCTACTGTAACTTTAATGTGAACCAGACTAAATTTAGCCGTATAGTTTAGTGAGAAGAAAAGTGTTAGCCTATTAGCATTTAGCATCGGTAGGCCCCAGACAGCGCGGAGATTCTTTCACATTAGTTTGGCAGAACATTGACAAGATAAAATTAAATTATTTCAATATTTTTCACTAAATTGACGAAAAAGTCCAGCTCCCTAAGGTTAAAATGTAAACAACATACCATTAAAGAAACAAGAACTACTGTAACTTTCAAGTGGACTAGACTAATTTTAGCTGTATAGTTCTGTGTGAAGAAAAGTGTTAGCGTATTAGCATTTAGCGTCCATTAGCAGGCCCAAGACAGCACAGAGATTCTTTCACATTAGTTTGGAAAATTCTACTAAAGAACTCATACTGTAGTAGAATTTTCCAACACAACATGGCTGCTGGAAATGCTATTTGCTAACGCTAATGTTAAAATGTATACGACATACTATAAAAGAACCAAGAACATGGTCACAAAGCCTTTCTGTAACTTTCAAGTGGACTAGACTAACTTTAGCTGTATAGTTCTGTGTGAAGAAAAGTGTTAGAGTAGTAGCATTTAGCGTCCATTAGCAGACCCCAGACAGCACAGAGATTTTTTAAAATTAGTTTGGTAGAACACAGACATTAGATGAAGTAAAATTATCAAAAATATTTAGTACAAAAGTATTACGAAAAGGTTCAGCTCCCTATTAGTTTGTACAGTATGAGTTCTTTAGTAGAATTTTCCAACACAACATGGCTGCCGGAACTGCTACTTGCTAATGCTAAAGTTAAAATGTATACAACGTACTAGAAGAACCAAGAACATGGTCACAAAGCCTTTCTGTAACTTTAAAGTGAACCAGATTTAGCCATATAGCTTTGTGTGAAGAAAAGTGTTAGCGCATTAGCATTTAGCGTCCGTCGGCAGGCCCCAGACAGCGTGGAGCCGGTGTCCTCGCTCGTCTCTGCATTAGCGCTTCATCCTATGGCCCATTACTTCCACTGTCTCCGCTGCATGGACTTCATTTTCAAAGAGGCAGGGGAGCGCCGTAATAGTTTCCAGAGCCAGAAGTGCAGTAGCGGTAGTCACCACCACCAAGTACAAAAACACAGGACATTTTTGGACTGGGCTCCTGTTTTAAACTGTTGGTTAAACTTTCCTGTAGCACTGGGCACGGATAGGAAAATCAGCCTTCATGTGTCTTTACTTTGTTAGCAAATGGGTAGCTATTTATCTATCTATCTATTAGGGAAACATTGATAATGGCGATTATTCAAGTCACAATATTAGCAGAAAAACAAAAAATATAACTGTAGAAGCAAAAAATAAAGTCATTTATATTCATGCTACACTAAGAAATGTAAACCCTCTGGAAAGTCTCCTGCATGAGTCCATGGAAACCATACTTCTGAACAAGTTTTATGCCATATTATGAAATATTATAGCCAAAGGGACAAAGTACGAGCCAGGTTTGTGGAGATGCAAGCCCCCTCTCTGTCAGGACATATGCTTTTTATACATGTATCACTCTCATAAAAAACAAACAAAACATGGTTGTAATTTAGTTTATTAATATAAACATATCTAAATCTATCTTCTTTTGAAAAATGTTTTTAAATCTTTATTCCATATGTTCCAAACTCAAACCAACGCTTTATAATAAGACATATCTACAAAGCATTTATACATGTTTAACAATCATTTTAGAAATCACTGAAATCAACAACATTGAACTTAAGAAATTATGATTAAATATGTATAAATGATTAGATTGATTTTTGTTCATGATTAGTTAATAATTACTTTTTGTTGTTGTCAATGATTAATAAACATGTATGAATGCTTTGTATATATGCTTTATTATCTGGTGTTACCAAACAAATTACATAAAACTAGCTTCATAGATGACTTTTCCCAATATCTTCCTCTGTTGTTTCTAGTTTCCCCTCTGCGTCCTATAATTCGCATGACTGTGCACAAAAACCTCTCAATTGAAAAATCAGACTCCGGCGCTAGCCTTGAGTGTAATGCCTTTTAACAGTTAGCATTTAGCGGCAATTTCAGCAATTTCACATTTCATTACTTCCCCAAAGCATAATAATAATACTTTTTTGTGGTTTACGCCGTTATCCCCGAGTTTCATGCCTGGGCTGGAACAAAGTCTCACACCTAATTATGCTACGCTAGCTGCCAGATATGTTCTTACAACACCTCCCTTGTGCCGTTTTTTATCCATGTTTAACCAAAGCATCTCCCGGGGCACCGTAATTAACCGCTAATTTTACCCACGTCTGTTTATTCATTTCCTTATGTATTTTGTAGTTAGCTAATTGTTTGACTTTGCGGCTAACGACCTCTCCAGCCCACTCCGCGTCCCACTGTGCGCTAATGCTAAAGCGCGGCGGTACGTGAAGGTCTAACCCAAAGCGCCGCAGACCACCGCTGGTTCCTCTGGGCTGGGGGAGGTCTCCGGAGAGGGTTAGCGGAGATGGAATCAGGCCGGAACAAAGCGCTAACGTGCTAATGCTAGTTTTGTTCCATTCCCTCCCAATTCTGTAAATTATGGAGGTTATTAACTGTTGTTGTGTGACAAAAGACAGCGGTTATGAAAAGGAGGTGACAGTGGCTTATGACTGGACGGTTGAGGGTTCAAATTAGGGCTGGACGATACGGGAAAAAATTATTATCATGGTTTTCTTGGGGCCAGATCATGATTTAGATTTGATCACTTTGTATTTTTCTATTGCCTTTAATAGAGCTGCACGGTTTAGAAAAAATATCTAATGATGAATCTAATGATCAGTGATTTTTCTGACCAGTGCGACTGTGATTGTGATTTATGTTTTAATAATAGGCTTCTGTTCAAATTCACATTTTAGACACAATTTTATCGTTTTTAGTCACGTTTTTAGTCACGTTCAGTTGTGTTTGTCATATTCAAACACGTCTTTGACACTTTTAGTCAGATCTTTGTCGTTTTTAGTCACGTTTTTGTCCCCTTTAGTCACATTTTGGTGCACTGAGTTGCGTTTTTGTCGCATTTTTACCGTTTTTGGTTGCGCTTTTGTCGCTTGTTTGCACAAATCCAAACTACAGTGTTAGCAGTTTTTATTCAAATCAAAGCAAGACATTTTGTTGTTTGTGGAAGAAAGTTGTTCACTTCAAAAATTGCAGCCTTTTGCATCCATTAAAATTGTGATTTAGTTTAATTGTGCAGCCCTGCTTTTTGTTTTGTTTTACCTCTACTTTAAACACTTGGAACTTGGGGCATAGAGGGATTCCTAATATTGGCTCCACCTCAGCTTGAACTGATCAAAAATATACTGTACCTGTAGACAGAGTAGAATACAAACAAAACAGTAAAGTAACCCGAGAGTTGTCAGAAGACGAATGAGGCTAAAGTTTTACCACAGTCAACAATTAGGTGCCCGAAGACATGAACCCTAAGACATTGCGATTGTGTGCATTCCAGTCTATTCCAGTCTAGTCTGACTGTGCTTCTGCTATGGGGAAAAATGTACCATTGACGGAACATGAGAGAAATGCTATTTTCTCCAACAGTATTAAAAATGATTACAATTTGATTACAAACTGCAAATTAGAAGTATGTTGTTGTTTTTTTTGCATGAGAATCGCTTGTTTTTCTCACCTCAGTCAGATTCCTTATCTAATTTGTCTGATAAATACTGTTAACATGTATCTCATTATTAGTGATAATGGCTTCAACTTTGAAAAATGAACTGTCAAAACCCACAAATGCTCCGTCCTTTGTCAGTAAATCCATTCCTCAAACAGCAGCTTAACTCCAAATTATATTTACCCAAAAACAAACAATTAGGCTGTGCTTGAAATCTGATAATCCTCTGTGCAGAGCTTGTTCCCACTTATAATAAGATTAAATCAGACATCAGAAGATAAAAGTACAGCGTCTCAGCTTCACAAAGAGTCCAGCAATCTGTTTATCCTCCAAAAGCTTCAGAAACAGCTTTAGGTAATTTCTTGCATGAGAATTGGTTGTTTTTCTTACCTCAGTCAAATCGATACGTTGATAATGATTCCTTATCTAATTTGTTTGATAAATATTGCACATAGGTGTCTCATTATTAGTGATAATGGATTCATCTTTGAAAAGGAAACCTAAAAATTGCTCAATCCACTCGTCCAAAAGCAGCTTTACTCCAAATTATATTTACCCAAAAACAAACAATTACTGTAGGCAGTGTTTGAAATCTGATATTCCTCTGTGCAGAGCTTGTTCACTTATAATAAGAGTAAATCAGACATCATAAGATAAAAGTACAGCGTCTCAGCTTCACAAAGAGTCCAACCATTTGTTTACTGAAAAATAATGTCTAGATGACGTCGATGTAAACCCTCATTCGTCCAGGTGTGGTCCATCGTAGAAAGGGGTTCAGAGGTTGTCATCCGGACGCCGTTTAAAGATCGAGACGTTTCGACTTTTATCCAAAAGTCATTGTCAATCAGAGAGCTGGTATGGGAACCTGGGCCTTATATGCTACTCTAAGTAGTGGGAGTCCAGCCCCCAGGGAGGAGTCACTGCACTCCTGTCTTTGTTATAAGATTGTTTGATAATTGTTGTTATAAGATTGTTATAAGATAAACAATCTTATAACAAAGACAGGAGTGCAGTGACTCCTCCCTGGGGGCTGGACTCCCACTACTTAGAGTAGCATATAAGGCCCAGGTTCCCATACCCAGCTCTGATTGACAATGACTTTTGGATAAAAGTCGAAACGTCTCGATCTTTAAACGGCGTCCGGATGACAACCTCTGAACCCCTTTCTACAATGTCTAGACGAGTTAAAACGTCTTGATTTGAGGATGTTAATGTGAATTCCAGACGTTTTGACTCGTTAAGATCAGTGGAGATGATTTATTTGATGGAACTAGATTATTTTACTTGTTTCAAACAATTTCTGACTTGTTTCAATACATTATTTCTTACTTCAATCCAAATGATCTGTCAGTGGTTAAGATCATTTTACTTACCCGACTGACAAATGTATTTTATTATTTTAACATAAATGATGGTCTGATCATCAGAAATACCTTGAAACCAGTGAAATATTCTGCATCACATCAGCAATTAAATCTCATTGAGTCAAAACTTCTCAAATCCAGATCAAAATGATCAATTCAAGCCATTTTAAGATTGAATAGATTTACATTTTAGATAATTTGGATTGAAGTAAGAAATAATGTATTGAAACAAGTCACAAACTTTTTGAAACAAGTAAAATAATCTAGTTCCATCAAATAAATCGTCTCCACTGATCTTAAAGAGTCAAAACGTCTGAAATTCAGATTAATATCCTGAAATCAACACATTTTAACTCATCTAGAAATAGATTTTTGCTGTTTTTATCCTCCAAAAGCTTCAGAAACAGTCGGACAAATTACGAGAAATCAACCGGAATGATAAAGGGTTTTGATGCCAGCGAAACAAGACCGCATCCCTTCCTCTCACATCGTCCCGTCCACATTAAAGCGTCTGCGTGAGGGGGTGTCCCGTCCCTCCCTGTGGGCCGGGGTCTCGTCCCGGGGCCGGGTGTGGCTTTAATCCTCTCATTAGCTCCCACAGTGCAGGGCGCAGGTGGCAGGGTGGCACTGGAGCCTCCCCCTCCCCGGTGCGCCGCTGTCAGCCCGGGACACGCTCTCATTACCGCCACGAGACGGATGTGTGTGTCCGGACCGCCACGGTGTGTGCGTGTCGGTTTAAGGCTTTATTTTGTTCAGTTTTCTATAACGTTACTTCCTGGTTGAACACGGGGAGTAAATATGACATAGTTAGAGGTAATTCCACAACTGTTACCTAGCAACCAGACTGTAAACAAGGGCCAAAAGCCATAGAAATTAGACAAGAGTTATGATTTGACAATAAATAATACACAGTAACACAATTAATGACATCACTTATCTGTCTTTCACGTGGAAACAACAAAGGTGGAAACAACAAAACTCCTAAAGATGTTTGATTCTTCCATTGAATCCACTTCATCCATAGATTTCTCTGGGACATTGTAACTTCAAAGGACGTTTTCTTAAAATGCATTTTTGTCCCTCGAGACATAAAGATCAGCCTTAAAGTAGATCCTACACCAAACTGTACAATCTGGACTCAACAAGATTTAGAAACAAGGACCAGATGGATTTGACTAAATGTGACAACTAAACTAAAAGTGACAATAATTCAACTGAAAACATCAAAAATGTGACAAAAAGCAACAAAAATGTGTCTAAAAATGACAAAAATGACCAAAAGTGACAGAAATGTGACTTGAATTGACAAAACGGTGATTAAAAGCAACACATTTCAAAGGCTGTTTTCTTAAAATGCATTTTTGTCCCTCGAGACATAAAGATCAGCCTTAAAGTAGATCCTACACCAAACTGTACAATCTGGACTCAACAGGATTTAGACCAAACGGACACAAGGATTTGTTGATATCTACTGATGAACTTATTGAAGTTTTAACTCGAATAAATGAGGCAAATTACGTTTTCAGTTCTAGTTTATTCTGAAACTAAATAACAAATCCAAAATCCTCCTTTGTTCAGATTTGAATGTTCCAAATATGAGCAATTTTGTCTTTATTTACATGATGACAAACTTGTAATCCATTATTTTCTTACATTTATGTGAGTAAACTACAGGAGAAGCTTCACATTTAATTTAAAATTAAGATTTTTTCCTATTCACCAAGTGCAGCATCTTAAGATACAGTTAGGCATAAGTCGCTGGAGGTTTGGTGCAGATATTTTTAGTTGTGTGCCCACCAAATATCACAAACTAATCCTTGAAATCTGACTTAAATCTACACAATCTTCACACATTTAAGCATCAATTTGCAAAGCTACAACAACTGAACACATCGACGAGAGATTTTGGCGAAACCGTCAGTGCCGACTCATGAAACAGAAAGCAAAATCCCTGGTAAACGCTGGGCAGAAAAGTGTGACCGAATCGTCCGTCGCACTCGGAGTTCTTGGCGTGACAAAAGCCAGACGCTGGGCCCGCTTTGAGGCCAGGCATTCGTCAGTGCAGACTAAAGAGAGAGCGTGGGCTGGCACCGAGTTAAATATAGCGCATGTTTACCAAAGTCCAAGTCGCTCTTTCCATTTGCTCCTCAGACGTAAATACTCGCAGTTCATGTTCTATATTGGAGTTTTATTGGCGCGATTTTCGGAGGACAATGGGTCGCACGATGGAGACGTTTGGCCTAGAAAAGCAAAAGGTGTAAAGCCAAGGAAAGTGCGCCAAATCTAATACAAATAGCGATAATAAAATGACATTTTCGGAGCTTATCTGTGAAGCTGTGAATAACAATAAAAACTAATCAGATGAAACCTGGACGTTCTTTTAAAGAGTAGATTGAGTAGATTGTGACGTAAACCTGCAGTATCTGAACATCTGATTCCCTTTCCACTTTCTTATGTCGTCAAAAAGTGTCTCTGGAGATGTTTGTAGGAGATATACTTTATTATAAAACCCTGTACATATAGCGTTTACTGATATTGACAGTTAAATGACATGGTCTTGATAAAAAAGTGAAAACATGAAGCTCTTTCACTCATGTCAATGTAATAAACACTTGAAAATCATTGGTTTAACTTCGGTTTGTGAATTTATTTTTTCTATAATGAACATTTCTATGGAGTCAATTATGCAAATGCATTTGGGATCGTTTGTCTTCAAGCTACTCTCCAAAAAAAGACCAATCACCAATACAAAACCTTAATAAAGATGCTAAATTGTCATGAGACGATGGTTAAAGTCTTTCTTCCCTCAAAAAAAAAAACAAAAAAAAAAGTACTACTTTGCTGCTAGTCCATTTAGTTGCAGAAATCCAATTCTTACAAATCTTTTGTACCAATTTCAATTCTGTAAAAATACTTTTCTTTTACGCTTCCCTAATGTTTTGTCAAATTATACAACTCTCTGCAATCAACACTATAAAATGTTTGAAACACATGATTCTGATTAACTTTTAACCAACATTTCTCAACATTATTATGACATTTTCCTCGTCTCGGTGTGAGGTTGAGACGTGTCATGTGTTTGACTCTTGGACCTCTGGGGGTGAGGGGTCTGGGCCTCTGGGGGTGAGGGAGATGGGCCTCTGGGGGTGAGGGAGCTTGGTTCTGGGCCTCTGGGGGTGAGGGAGCTGGGCCTCTGGGGGTGAGAGGGGTCTGGGCCTCTGGGGGTGAGGGAGCTGGGCCTCTGGGGGTGATGGTGCTTGGTTCTGGGGCTCTGGGGGTGAGAGAGCTGGGCCACTGTGGGTGAGGGAGCTGGGGTCTGGGCCTCTGTGGGTGAGGGAGCTTGGTTCTGGGCCTCTGGGGTTGAGGAAGCTTGGTTCTGGGCCTCTGGGGGTGAGGGAGCTTGGTTCTGGGGCTCTGGGGGTGAGGGAGCTGGGCCTCTGGAGGTGAGGGAGCTTGGTTCTGGGGCTCTAGGGGTGAGGGAGCTGGGCCTCTAGGGGTGAGGGAGCTCGGGTCGGGGGCGTCCCGCTGACAGCTGCTGCGGCGGGACGTTTGCAGAGGGCACATGCCTCTCAGGACACAGGGCCACAACATTTGGCCCTTTCTATTTCTGCTCCGCTTTAGTGACTTAGAGCGAAGTCTGGACGAGTCTGAAGAGCACCGTCCCAGGACCAGGACCAGGACCAGAACAAGGACCAGGACCAGGACCAGGACCAGGACCAGGACCAGGACCAGGACCAGGACCAGGACCAGGGCCAGGACCAGGGCCAGGACCAGGACCAGGACATCAGCAATTAAATCTCATCGAGTCAAAACTTCTCAAATCCAGATAAAAATGATCAATTCAAGCCATTATAAGATTGGATAGATTTACATTTTAGATCATTTGGATTGAAGTAAGAAATAATGTATTGAAACAAGTCACAAACGGTTTGAAACAAGTAAAATAATCTAGTTCCATCAAAAAAATCGTCTCCACTGATCTTAACGAGTCAAAACGTCTGAAATCCAGATTAATATCCTCAAATCGAGACATTTTAACTCATCTAGACATTCTTTTCGGCGGTGCATTGATGTCGTTTCAACCCGTCCTCCAGACCTGGCCCTCAGCGTCCCGTCAGTCGGTGTCGGGGCCCTGGTCTGGTTTGAGGAACACCAGGACTTTCTTGCGCTCATCTCGAGGGACAGTGCCAGGCGTCGACGAACGAGCCGCACGCCGACGACGTCCAGGATGTTTGAGAAAACTCCGGGCAACGACGTAAATTGCATGTGACACGGCTTTGAGGAGACGCTGAGCAGACGCCAGGGGAGGAAGGAGATGAAAGGAGGAACCGGGAGGAGCCTCAAGGACCGGGATGACCTCAGCGCTGGCGTTCACCGAGCGAGCGCAGACCATAGAACTGTAATTAAACCTGGAAGATGAACCCAAAATGGCGCCCTGTTCCTCCCTGTGGCCTGAGCTCATTGGCGCACAAAAAGTTCTTTATTTCCGCGTTACTTCCTGATACGGAGGCGGCCATCTTTGCTTTAGGGGCACCACGTGACCACAATCCCCTATGATGCTTTGAGCGACGTGAGCGATCACACAGCTGCAAGTTTATGTGTTAACGTTAGCTTGTGTGATTGTAATTGTATGCTTCATGTTTGATCAAATGTGAAAGAGTCTGAAATGAAATAAAATACAACTTACAGGTGTCTCTAGTCGTTTTCCACGAGCTTCTGTTTGTATCGCTCGACGCCGTTCACGTGACTCACACATGTTTGTGTGACGTCACTTTATATAAAAACGGTAATTTCTATGATTTTAGAAACGATAGAAAAGAACAATTCCTTCTATTTTATTTAAATACCGATAATAATTAAGTCCTGTCTGTGATTATAATGTGAAATTTTAGAAAAAGGCTGGGCCCAAGAGGCTGCAGTACCTCGCACGACCACTAATCAATCTGGGACCACAGACAGAGGGGGCGTGTCTTATCCCGTTCATTTAATAGACGCAGACAGGGGCACAGCTCCAGAGGAACTGTGTACCTTTAGTCGTTTAGTCCCTTAATTTTCAACTAGAGCGCCGGGGAACACCAGTGCGCCTTGAGAAAATGCCCCGTTTGATTTCACAGATTCACAAATGCGGATTTAATGAACTAATTTACCTTTTTGGAGTGTCCTGAGCAACATTTTCACCAAAAAAAATCACTATTACCAAAATTAAAGACCTAGACAGTGCCACAGACATTATTTGCCTCATTATATGCGATATTTTTAACTAAATGGTATGATTTGGTCATGTTTTAGTGGTAGGTGGCGCATCTCTGTCATTTTTAGTCGCATCTTTGTCATTTTTAGTTGTGTTTTTGACAAAGGTTATGCAAAATTGCCACAAAAGAGACAACTTTTTCTGATCCTGAGCAACATTTGCAGCATAAATTACCTATTACCAAATTTAAAGACCTAGACAGTGCCACAGACATTATTCACCTCATTATATACAATATTTTGAACTAAACGGTCAGATTTGGTTATATTTTAGTGCAATGTGGCGTGCCGTGGTGGCTTTTAAACCCAAAGCATGTGCCACGACTCAAAAAAGGTTGAAAAACACTGGTTTAGTCCATTAATCGGTCAATGATGTCTTAGTCTAGTGGATCAAATGATTACGATGCTGTGATCATTTCGCGTCGCTAACAGGAGTCTGGGTCACCTCTTGCGCCGCTGCTGCCAAACTCCGCTCACCTCAGGCCTGTCCCGTGAACACGCGCTCACAGACATTTTCCTGGCAAAACATCCCGGGAACGTATGTCTCTTTCCATATTTCTGCTTTTCTATCTAACACCCGTGCGCCGCTCCGTGTGTTGCTTGGCCGCTCTACCTGGGCCTAAAAATACTGCGCGGGACAAGCCAAAACATTGCGAATCCAAACCGCGCCGCTAGCAAGGAAAACACACAGCTAGCACGCGCAATATTGGTTTAGCGTGGCGCGCAATCAAGTCCGTTTCAACCCTTTTCGACGGAACAATGGCGGTGATTTTTGCAGACGCTGAAATGTTTCTGTCGTGGAGCGAGGACAGAGGGAATTTCAAAAAACTCTTTGTACAATGAAGGCTCTGTGGAGGTACGGCGCACGCAAACAAAATGTAAATGTTTGAACGGTGAAATGTGAGCCGTGTTTGACTGCGGCGCAAGGCCCGGACCTGCCGCGTCTTTGAGCTGAAGACTGGGTGTGTTTGGAGATGTAATATGGCATGTATAGACCCTTTAAAGGTTGGAAAAAAAAAAGAAAAACATTCTAGTGAAACATGATGTGATTTCACTGGTGAAACGGGGATTTAACCTGAGAATATCACAAAATATGAAAAATTTGGATGATTTTGGACATCAGAGCTGCTTTAAACACATTTATTATTGTATTTTACATCATGTTTTAGGAAATTATGATAAACTCTTTGCATTTTTGATGAAGGAACAATCCAGATTTATGGATTTTACTGGAAAAATACTCACAGAAATGTTCAGCCCACAATAATTTTTCATTTTATCTAGAGATATATCAGATACTATTCCATAAATTAGATTCCTTTGAAGCTAAAATACAATTTCAAGCCTAGAAAATTGTATTTTGTCCATTGTTTGTTACAGAAAAGCAAACTAACTGACCTTTCTACTCTGGAAATTCAAATGTACTGCTTTTCTCTCAACACAAACACCTAACACCAGTAAAATTTAGATCTAGTGTGAGACAATCATTGAAAAATTCACAGTCAGCTTCATTCTGGACACATTTTAAAGGGTCTGTACAAAGCATTTATAACTTTTTATTAATCATTAACAAAAAATAAACTAATCGTATGAATTATTAGATCAGAGTTTAGAATCTTTGAACCCGGCCTGACACTTTAAAGCATCAAAAAGTCGTGTCAGTCGAGTGTAAATTGTTTTTGAATTTTTCAATCACATGTCACTTTTTGATGACATCACAGAGGGACTCAATTTTAGAACTCAGCACTACTTCCTGTCATTTTAAACTTTTATTTCTCAAAATTTCTTCACAAACTGCAACTTCACCGACGCAAAACTGTAGTAAATAATTGCCACAGATGCCCTCCCACCAAACGAAGTCATAATTAGAACATTTTGAGAACCTGTCACGTGGACTTTAACGAATATTCTAACCAGAACTCTGAATTGTTGAATTGTCGAAGCCTGAATCGCGCTGAATAAACGACACGTTCCAAAGTTAAATAAATATTTCCTCAGACTCACATTCTTAAAACCCACTCACCGACGCGTCTCAAACTTTTCTTTCTTTTCTCGGAGGAACACACAGGCGCTGGAATGCAGCCGGCATCTCCACTATGTTCACACACACCATTGTTTTTAGCCCAGGTGCCCTCCCTCCTGCCCTCTCTCTCTGTCTGAGCGTGCACTGCAAAAAACAAACTTCTATAAGAGTTAAAATGTGTTGATTTCAGGATTTTAATGTGGATTTCAGACGTTTTGACTCGTTAAGATCAGTGGAGACGATTTATTTGATTGAACTAGATTATTTTACTTGTTTCAAACCGTTTGTGACTTGTTTCAATCCATTATTTCTTACTTCAATCCAAATGATCTGTCAGTGGTTAAGATCATTTTACTTACTCGACTGACAAATGTATTTTATTATTTTAACATAAATGATGGTCTGATCATCAGAAATACCTTGAAACCAGTGAAATATTCTGCATCACATCAGCAATTAAATCTCATCGAGTCAAAACTTCTCAAATCCAGATAAAAATGATCAATTCAAGCCATTTTAAGATTGGATAGATTTACATTTTAGATAATTTGGATTGAAGTAAGAAATAATGTGTTGAAACAAGTCACAAACGGTTTGAAACAAGTAAAATAATCTAGTTCCATCAAATAAATCGTCTCCACTGATCTTAACGAGTCAAAACGTCTGAAATCCAGATTAATATCCTCAAATCAAGGCATTTTAACTCATCTAGACCTTTATTTTTGCAGTGTGGCATCAGTTTTAGCACAGGTGCCCTCCCCCCTGCCCTCTCTCTCTCTCTCTCTCTCCCTCTCTCTCTCTCTCTGAGCGTGGCAGTTGTTTTAGCCCAGGTGCCCTCCCCCCTGCCCTCTCTCTCTCTCTCTCTCTCTCTCTGAGCGTGGCAGTTGTTTTAGCCCAGGTGCCCTCCCCTCAGTGTGTGTTTGACGGCTGGTTCGGGGTCAACTGCAGCTCGTTTGGGGTCGTGCGATCCTCCTGTCGACACGTACAGTAGACATCCATCAACTATATACACACGCGCACACAGAGGCACACAGAGACACACACACAAACACACACACTAAAATGTCACATTAAGTAGATTGATTTGTGTAAAATGTTTAACACAAGCAACAAGTCAACAACGCACCGATTTACTGAGGCCTGAAAACGTATTTTTAGTCGAGTAGAACATGGGTTTCCGAACGGTTTCCATCGAGGGCCACATATTGAAATATAGACCGAGCGGAGGGCCACAAATCAATCGTGAAACGTTCAAAAAAGCTGCATTTATCTGATGTTTTAAGCTCCACCACATCTACATTCAGTCTCAGTGCCTTAATATCAGGTCTGTGTGGCACCAAAATGTTAGTTATTTAGGTTAGAATTGTAGAAAATCTGAAATGTGCTGTAAATAGTACTTATCAGGACAATGTGGGCCAGTTCACCAGGAAGACTAAGGGCCAAGAAAAATTGGTCTGAGGGCCGCATTTGGCCTCCGGGCCTGAGTTTGGACATGCCTGATGTAGAACTTATTTTCTGTTGAGCTCGTCTGCTCCGTGTGAACTACAACGGAAACAAGATGGCAGCGCGTACGGCAACTTCAGGAATAAGGTGAATATTCTCAAAATAAAGTCAAACATTAGATATAAGGCTAATTTATCACTTTGCATGTCGCCTATTTTATGTGTTTGGGGGTCGCGAATGTGAACAATTTTTATTTTTGGGGGTTGCGACTGGAAAAGTTTGACAACCACTGCTCTAGAACCTTGATTTTCAACCAGTGTGCCGGGGAACACTAGTGCGCCTTGAAGTATTGCTAGGTGTGCCTTGAAAAACATTCTACTTTGGATGTACTTGTGGATTCAATGGAATATTTTACCATTTTGGAGTGTTCTGACCATACATTCATTCATTCATTCATTCATTTTCTACCGCTTATTCCCGTTAGGGGTCGCGGGTGACTGGAGCCTATCCCAGTGACTTTGGGCCTTAGGCGGGGTACACCCTGGACAGTGGCCAACTCGTCGCAGGGCTGACACAGAGAGACAGAGACAGGACAGACAACCATTCACTCTCACATTCACACACTAGGGACAATTTAGAGTTGTCAATTAACCTACACAGTCATGTCTTTGGACGGTGGGAGGAAGCCGGAGAACCCGGAGAGAACCCACGGTAACACGGGGAGAACATGCAGACTCCACCCAGAGAGATCGTGTGATGTTGGGGTGGTTCGGAATTCTGACCATACATTTGTTCTGAAAAATAAAGCAAAACAGTCGCAAATGTCAAATTTATACAACCAGACAGTGGCAGAATCATTAATAGCCATATTATAACCATATTTTGAAGTGTGCCATGGCATCTTTTCAACTAAAAAAGTGTGCCGCAACTCAAAAAGGTTGAAAAATACTGCTCTAGACCCTTGATTTTCAACCAGTGCGCCGGGGAACACTAGTGTGCCTTGAGGTATTGCTAGATCGGGGCGGCAGTAGCGCAGTAGGTAGAGTGGGCGCCTTCTGATCCGAAGGTCGGCAGTTTGAATCCCACTCCAGACACGGAGTAGTTGAGTGGTCAGATCCTCTGACCCGCAGGTTGGTGGTGCGATTTCAGCTCCTTCAGATGAATAATGCCGTTGTGTCCTTGGGCAGGACACTTAACCCACCTTGCCCCCAGTGTCTGCATACACTGGTGTATGAATGTGTGAGTGGATGGGTGACTGGTTCCTTGATGTAAAGCGCTATATAAATGTGACCATTTAGATGCACCTTGAAAAAAATGTTCAGTTTGAGTTAACAGATTTACACAATGGATGGACTTTTTGGGGTATCCTGAACAAAATTCTGTACAAAAGAAAGAAAAATAATATATATTGCCAAGATTAAAGAATCAGACAGCGGCCAACTACATTATATTCCACTTTTGTTTCACTAAAAGGTCTGATCTGGTGATGTTATGGTGAGCCGCGGTATCTTTTCATCTAAAAAAGTGCGCCGTAACTCAAGAAAGGTACTCAAAAAATACTGCTCTAGAGGGTTAGACCAGTGTTTCACAACCAGGGGTACGGGGACCCCAAGGGGTACTTGAGGAATTACCAGGGGGCACTTGGAATGGTTTTAAATTTTAAATCAAGATGAAATGTACTTTAAACTGTAAAAATGTGTCATTAGTTGTAAATTTAGCATCTCTTGGGAGTATTATGGACCATAAATATAATCAAAACAATACATACAATAGTAATAACTGACTATATTCAATTAGTAAACCCATTTATTTGCCTGAAACTTAAAGGTCCCATATTCAGCTCTTTTCCCCTTCACACAGTCTATTCTAAGGGCTTTGTTGACACATTTTCTCGTTGTGTAATATCCATAACATAACAGTTTACAAAAAACACTCATTTCTTGGACTGGCCCCCCTCCTTGTAAAAGCAAACGGCTCACTCTGAGATCTGACCCCCCGAACAGAGAGCAGGCTGCCTCCCCGCCCTTAACCGTGCCGAAGCCTAGAGCGGAGATGGTGCATCGCGCCCGTGTGCTCCGGTAAACAGCGATACACAAACACTGAATAAACATTTTCTCGTCCTGACGGTGCGTCGTGCTGAGTCCTACGTCCTGGATCTGACCTGGAGTTTGACGTGCTCCAGGGCCTCAACGACGGACGTGCCGTTTGGTAAATAACAAGCTAACTCTTCTATCTGTCGTATCCATCGTGTAATTACTGTGTAGCATTAGCATTAGCTGTTTTTATTCTTCCTGGAGGCGTGGCTTAAACACCGCGTCATCTTAGTGAGGAGCCCCCGTCTGCTGCTCAGCCGAGGGGGACGGAAAAGACAGTTCTCTAGTGAAAACATGAGGGAATCAATCAAAAAACCACTTTGGGCACAACATACGAGGCCCAAATAGCACTGGAGGAAGGTTAGAACCTCTGAAAAGTCCATTTTGCATGTTATGGGACCTTTAAATAAAGGGGTACTCGGAGTGTTAAACAAAACTTTGGGGGTACTTGAGACAAGTTGGGAACCACTGGATTAGACGACGCTCAGGGGTTACTCAAGACAAAAAAGTCTGGGAACCACTGGTCTAAATCACGTCTGACCCGCTTTTCCTCAAACCCATCCATCGCCGCTCCGTTAACGTTAACCGCTGCTATGTTTGTTGTAGCTCCGTCATACCCTGAGCCTTCGGGGACCGCCTTTTCCCGCCCGGGGCCCCGTGGGGTCGGCCGGCGCTCTGACCTCCCCCTCGTCCCGGGTCGCTCCGTCATCGCGCCACTTAGACCGGACCCCCACCTCGACAGCTGCCCTTTCGTCAAACGGGGAGAGCGCGCTGACAACGGCGAGGACGGATGAGGTGAGCTGCCAACGCCGGGACGAGCCGGGACTCTGGCGGACGGCGGTTAAAGTCGTTTCAGTTTCAGCGTGGAGCTTCTTCTGTAGTTTACTCAGAGAAAAGTAAAGGAATGAGAAGAAGGTGAGACGTTGCAGGTGAATGGGAAAAAATCTTAAATTTAAAGATATCTATTTGAAACTTCTCCTGTAGTTTAGTCACATAAATGAAAGAAAAAAATGTATTACAAGTTTTTCATCATGTCATGTTTTCATGTAGAAATAAGGCATTTTATGTGAAAAAATGACCAAAAATCCACATATTTGGGACATTTAAATCTGAAAAATGGACAGAACCAGGTTTAAATTTCTTGGTTCATTTTGTAACATATTAGCTATCAAAAAAATTGTATGGAGGGAATTTTGGATTTCTTATTTAGTTTTTAAGTAAACTAGATTTGACTGAAAATTGTCCTAAAAATTCTAATTTCGCCTCATTTTTTTGACTTAAAACTTAAATCAGTTTTAGAATCAGATATTAAAAATCCTTGTGTGTTTGGTCTAAATCTTGTTGAGTCCAGATTGTACAGTTTGGTGTAGGATCTACTTTAAGGCTGATCTTTATGTCTCGAGGAACAAAAATGCATTTTAAGAAAACGTCCTTTGAAATGTGTTGCTTTTAATCACGGTTTTGTCAATTTAAGTCACATTTTTGTCACTTTTGGTCATTTTTGTCATTTTTAGACACATTTTTGTTGCTTTTTGTCACATTTTTACTGTTTTTTGTTGCTTTTAGTTTAGTTTTTTGGTCAAATCCGCCTGGTCCTTGTGTCCAAATCTTGTTGAGTCCAGATTGTACAGTTTGGTGTAGGATCTACTTTAAGGCTGATCTTTATGTCTCGAGGGACAAAAATGCATTTTAAGAAAACGTCCTTTGAAATGTGTTGCTTTTAATCACGGTTTTGTCAATTTAAGTCACACTTTTGTCACTTATAGTTGCGTTTTTTGTCACTTTTAGCCACATTTTTGTCATTTTCAGCGGCATTTTTTTTTCGCTTTTAGTCAAATCTTTCTGTTCGTTTGATCTAAATCTTGTTGAGTCCAGATTGTACAGTTTGGTGTAGGATCTACTTTAAGGCTGATCTTTATGTCTCGAGGGACAAAAATGCATTTTAAGAAAACGTCCTTTGAAGTTACAATGTCCCAGAGAAATCTATGGATGAAGTGGATTCAATGGAAGAATAAAACATCTTTAGGAGCAGATTGGACACGTTTTTTTAATTGTTTCCACATGGAAGTCGATATGTGAGAGAGCAAACTGAAGAAAATGTTTTGCCTGTAGTGTCTCACCTTAACTCTTTTGTTTGCGAGGTCATGTCGCTGTGTGATTGTTTCCACATCACATGAAAGTCGATATGTTGAGAGAGCAAACTGACCAAAAAAAAAGAGTTTTGCCTGCAGTGTCTCGCCTTAAAAAAGAAAATAATAATAACAAACACTTATTTTTTTCTCCATTCATAGAAGATCCTAATAATTTGTATAAAAAGCCTTCAAATGTCTCATAATTCCAGAGCCCATGACTCCACTGTGTGTAATTCTTGCTATTCGTTTCATATTTAACGATTTTTTTTTTCTTGTATGATTCAGCACAAACGACACTTGAAGCTGCAGCGTCCCTGTCCCCGTCCCGCTGTGATTCACTGCGTTTGGAAAGTCCCCGAGTGTTATCTCCCCGTCCCGCTCTTATCAGCGCCGAGTGTTGACCTTGTGGGACGGGCTGCGCTGGCCCCGCCCTCGGCCTGTCCCTCTGTTTACGGATCTCTTTTTCGCCGCCGTCGATGGGGTCAGTGGGGCAGAGGTGAAGGGCCTGACTCATGCACCAGGCGTATCCGTCCCGTCCTGAAAGGGGCACTGGAAATGTACGAGAACTGGCAGGACAGGGCGAGATCGCAGAACGTTTTTATCATGATATGAAAGAGAAAAATTGAGATAACGGTATAATTGACGATATAAATGACTAAAAACTTAAAGTGCGTATGACAGGTTTTCATGATTTTCTAATTTTGACTTTATTTGGTGTATTAATACCTGTTGGACATATAAATTTTAGTTTTACACCAATCAAGCAGCCATTTGTGGAGAAAAGTTTAAAAAATATATTGAAAATTACAGGAAGTAAATAAACTGATGACATCACACTGGGGAGACAAAGATTATGCATTATTTACACAAAAGAAACAACTTTTTTGCTCCTGATTCAACAAAATAAAGCCGCCTGTATGTATTTTTACTTGTAAAATTAAAAAAAAATCTGTGACATTGAATGAGTTTTGGCCCTGTGTACAGGATGGTTGCTATGGTAATTTCCTAGTGTGATGTCGTCATTTACAACCAGGAAGTAAAAAAAAAAAAAAACTAAAAAAATTGCTAAACTGTATAAAAATTGTGAATTATTTTAACAAAATTTGAAATATATTTATCTTAACTGCATTTTTGTCAAATGAGTCGTTCAACTTTCAGGGGCCCTTTAACAATGGCATTGACTTGTTTAAAGGGCCCATGACAGGTTGGTTAAGATCAGTGGAGACGATTTATTTGATGGCACTAGATTATTTTACTTGTTTCAAACCGTTTGTGATTTGTTTCAATGCATTATTTCTTACTTCAATCCAAATTATCTGTCAGTGGTTAAGATTATTTTACTTACCCGACTGACACATTTATTTTAAGCAAAATTATCGCAGGATCAGTCAGAAATACCTTGAAACCAGTGAAATATTCTGCATCACATCAACAATTAAATCTCATTGAGTCAAAACTTCTCAAATCCAGATCAAAATGATCAATTCAAGACATTTTAAGCTTGAATAGATTTACATTTTTGCTGCGTGTGCGATTACAGAACGTACAACCTTTGAGGATGTTTAATATGTGTTCAGTTGTTTCTTTAGTCGACTACAGCCCTAGACTCGGTTGATCTAAACCAGGGCTGTCCAAATTTTTTCCATCGAGGGCCACATATTGAAATATAGACCAATCGGAGGGCCACAAATCAATCATGAAACGTTAAAAAAAGCTGCATTTATCTGATGTTTTAAGCTCCACCACATCTACATTCAGTCTCAGTGCCTTAATATCAGGTCTGTGCTGCACCAAAATGTTAGTTATTTAGGTTAGAATTGCAGAAAATCTGAAATGTGCTGTAAATAGTACTGATCAGGACAATGTGGGCCAGTTCACCAGGAAGACTAAGGGCCAAGAAAAATTGGTCTGAGGGCCGCATTTGGCCCCCGGGCCTTAGTTTGGACATGCCTGATCTAAGCCGCCTTCTGTCACTCACGTAAGACCGGGAGGATTGCACTAATGAGTCCAGAGCCTGTTCCCCCTCTGCTGACATGTCCACCTGTCCCGCCCGCTCAGTCCCACCGTCCGTCCCGCGGCTCACGTCGATTCATGAGCCGCAAATCCCACCGAACGAGCCCCAAAGTCCACACGACGGGCTTTCGTTATATTCAAATTGTGGCTTAGTTTGGTGGGAAATATTTGTCGTAGTTGTGCGCCACCCGCCTGGAGGAACTCCCTCAACCCTGGATTAGCCACACCTCGTCTGCCTGGACCAACTCCATCTACTTAGATGAACTGTTCCTCATCTCCTGCTGGAGGATCTCTCTACACTGGTGGACTGCTCCTCGTCCGCCTGGAGGAACTCTTTAAAGCCACCTCCCTCTTGAGTGGTTGTGGCTCCACAGTCCAAGTGGATGTCAGTCCTAGTTCATCTGCAGCCTGTCCGTCCGTGGGAGTAGGATCTCTCCTTCACTGTGGTTCTCCCCGAGGTTTCTACTTTTTCCCATGGGGTTTTTTGTAGTTTTTCCTCGCCGCGAAGGAGGGTCAAAGGACAGGGGCATTCTGGGACAGTTATCTGAACTGCTTTTACCTGTGGCCCATCGAGGCAACTGTTGTTGTGATTTTGGGCATTATAAAAATAAACTGATTTGATTTGATTTAGTTTTACATTTTCGAAGCTGCGTTTCCAGAAGAAATTTTGATAAATAAAAGTTTAAAATGACAGGTAGTAGCGCTGAGTTCTAAAATGGAATCCTTCCATTTGTGATGTCATCAAAAAGTGACGTACATTTGAAAATAAACAGACGGTTAACGCATTATTCTGACAGTTTAAATGGTCATTCAACAAAATAAAGGTGTTATCAGGTTTTATTTATGTCAAATCATAACTATTGTGAAATTAACATGGATTTTGGCCCTTGTTTTCAAAATGGTTGCTAGGTAACAGTTGTGGAATTACCTCTAACTGTGTCATATTTGCTCAACCAGGAAGTAGAATTATAAAAATGGTCAAACTTGGGACAAACAGTCAAAATGTTTAGGGAAATCTTAAATACAATCCTACACACTACGTTTTAGTCAAACGTGTGTCTAACCCCTTGATTTTCAACCGGTGCACCTTAATAAAATGTCAGATTAATGGATTTACACGAATAATTTACCATTTTAGTTTGTTCTGAATAACTTCTTCACAAAAAATGTAAGATAAACAGCCACCAACGTCAAATTTAAAGAACCTGGCAGAACGATAGAGACAATATTTGCAACGTAAATAACACTTTTTTTCCTAAATGATGTGATCTGGTAACGTTTGTTGGTGTGCCACAGAACAGTTTTAACCAAAAAAGTGCACTAGGACTAAAAAAAGGTTGAAAACCACTGGTCCGACCCGTCAAACCGTCTGAAAAAATTGTAAATATTGATAAAACCATAACAGAACAAACGAAACTCTTAACAGCACAAACGAGGCACTAACGACTGACAACATTTCGGGCCGTTTTACAGCATTTTTAAGCTTCCTGGGGGCTGGTGACCCTAATTTGACCCATAAAAGAAGCATTAATATCTCGAAAACTAAAGCAGCACAAACGAAACCTTTTGCAGCACAAACAAAGCACAAACGAAGCACAAACGATTGACAGTTAGATGGGGGGCCAACTTCACGGAGGTTGACAGGGGCACTAGAAATGTATGTGAACTGGCAGGGCAGGGCGAGATCGCAAAACATTTTTATCATGATATGAAAGAGAAAAATTGCCGATATAAACGACTCTAGACCAGGCATGTCCAAACTATGGCCCGAGCAATTTTTCTTGGCCCTCAGGCTTCCTGGTGAATTGGCCCACATTGTCCTGATAAGTACTATTTACAGCACATTTCAGATTTTCTACAATTCCAACCTAAATAACTAACATTTTGGTGCCACACAGACCTGATATTAAGGCACTGAGACTGAATGTAGATGTGGTGGAGCTTAAAACATCAGATAAATGCAGCTTTTTTGAACGTTTCACGATTGATTTGTGGCCCTCCGCTTGATCTATATTTCAATATGTGGCCCTCGATGGAAAAAGTTTGGACAGCCCTGATTTAGACTAAAAACCTCACAATGGCATCAATATTTGACTTGTTTAAAGTGCGAATGACAGGTTGGACTACACATTTAACAAAAACTAAATCAATTAAATTAAATAAAAAAAGAGCAAGCATACAATGTCTTTCTTTGGTTAAAATAAGAAAAACAAGAATTGAGTAAAAGAAATAAGTTACTGTGCTTGAAATTAGAGGGTAAAAAAAACTGCTTCTTCCATTGGCTAATTTTAATTCAAAATGGTAAAAAATATACAAAAATGAAGAGAAATATGACTTAACTCAATCCATTATTAGCACATTGTCTTTATTTAAGATAGTTAAATTACAAAAACTGGAAAAATGAGAGAAATGTGAGTGAACCCGTCAAATCGTCTGAAAGTCCGAGGCTAGCGTTAACAAAAGCAGTAGCTAATGGTTTTAAATCGCCGGCGCTGTGGAATCCCCCCCGCGCTGCTCGTCTGCTCCAGCTGTCTTTTGTTTTCCGCACGTCAGATCTGTGTGCCGTGAACAGATCCCGATGGTATGCGTGAGGTTCGGAGAGCGGGTTAGCAGCGTTAGCCATCTGTTAGCCGTGAATGCTAACGATGGAAGAGCGGCGGCGGAAAACAGACGCGACGCAGGAGAGTAGGCTAACCGTACAGAGTGTTTTCATTTGAATACTGTACGTGAGGCGCGTTACGTAACTGTTCGTGGTATTCTGGTTTCCGTGGAGATGGTATTGGTCTGCCAGGAAGGTTCCAAAGTATGGCATTATGTTGTCTTGTCGAGTGTTTTGTCCATTTTTTATTTTATTGTTGTTGACTTGTATGTTGTTTTTTTTGCTATTGTAATTTAGTTGTTTATTTATTATGGTCATGTAATTTAAATAAATAAATAAAAAGTTTCAATTATTAAAGGGCCCACGACAGGTTGGACGACTCATTTAACCAAAATGTAGTTCAGATAAACATATTTCAAAATGAGCTAAAATTCTTTACAAATTTGACACAGTTTTCGCAATTTTTAGCTTTTTAATTTTACTTCCTGGTTGTAAATGATGACATCACGCTAGGAAATTACCATAGCAACACACTGTAAACTGGGCCAAAAGTCATCTAATGTCACAGATTTTTTGATTTGACAAATAAAAATAAATGTGAACACCTTTAATTTTGTTGAATTAATGTTTAAAGGGTCAAAAAAGTAGTGTATTTTGTGTAAATTCTGCATAATCTTTGTCTCCCCAGTGTGATGTCATCAGTTTGTTTACTTCCTGTATTTTTCAACAGGTTTTTCAACTTTTTTCCACAAACAGTGACCTGATTGGTGTAAAACTATAAT
Organism: Rhinogobius similis; assembly: GCA_019453435.1. Lineage (NCBI taxonomy): Eukaryota > Metazoa > Chordata > Actinopteri > Gobiiformes > Gobiidae > Rhinogobius > Rhinogobius similis. The sequence goes on from CM033625.1 coordinate 3,443,930, forward strand.
TTCTATTTACAACAAGTATTAATACACTGAATAAAGTCAAAATTAGAAAGTCATAGAAACCCGTCATACGCACTTTAAGTTGTAATTTGTATTATTTTTTGTTTGTTTGTTTGTATTCTGTTATTTGTTTGTCTAGTATTAAAAAATGGCACAAATGAAGTAAAAATAGTTACTTGCAAAAAAAAAAGTATGGCATTAAAGTTATGAGTGTCAAAACAAAACTTCAATCTTAAATCTTATATACAAGCTTTCTTTCAAGAACAATTCAAGAGGCAATGAAAAAATCCCACTTGACGAGGAGGGGCCTGCACTTACTGTATTTCGTAAGTGCGTGTGACGGATGTGCGGTCGCTACACTTTTAGATTGTTAGGCCCGCGGTGTAAACCATTTGGGGTCCAGAGTAATGCCCCGGGCCCCTGGGTGCCTGGGGGGCCGCTCCGGAGGGCTCAGGGCTCTTTAAAGAACGGCAGCTGAGGATTCACAGCCCAAACACACACAAGGTCGAACAAACACGAGCCAAAAGAGGATAAAGAAGGGTACGGCCAAATGTCAGGGGCATTCAGTCTGTGATGAAAAGAAAAATACAATAAATTCATGTATTTACTGAACTTTCTTACAATCAAGCCCTGAGAACTGTTTTAAAGTGAGACGCTGCAGGAGAATAGGAAAAAATCTTAAATTTAAAGATATAAATTTGAAACTTCTCCTGTAGTTTAGTCACATAAATGTAAGAAAAAAAATGTATTACAAGTTTTTCATCATGTCATGTTTTCATGTTAAATGAGGCATTTTATGTGAAAAAATGGTCAAAAATACACATATTTGGGACATTTAAATCTGAAAAATGGACAGAACCAGGTTTACATTGAATTAAAGTTAATTTTGTACCATATTAGGGATTTTGGATTTCTTATTTAGTTTTTAAGTAAACTAGATTGCAGTGAAAATTGTCCTAAAACTACAAATTTCACCTAATTTTTTAAACTTAAAACTTCAATAAATCAGTTTTAGAATTAGATATTTAAAAATCCTTGTGTCCGTGGTCTCAGAATCCTGTTGAGTCCAGATTGTACAGTTTGGTGTAGGATCTACTTTAAGGCTGATCTTTATGTCTCGAGGGACAAAAATGCATTTTAAGAAAACGTCCTTTGAAGTTACAATGTCCCAGAGAAATCTATGGATGAAGTGGATTCAATGGAAGAATAAAACATCTTTAGGAGCAGATTGGACACGTTTTTTAATTGTTTCCACATGAAATATGTGTGAGAGAGCAAACTGACCAAAAAAAAAGACAAAAATGAGCTTTACCTGTAGTGTCTCGCCTTTTAAATATTTAGCACAGGTGCCCTCCCACTTAGTCATTATTAGAATATCATGAGAACCTTCTTATAGGCCTGTTGTTGTCCAGTTTCATAATGTGCAAGCCATTTGGTAAAAAAAAAATTAAAAACGTAAGAAAAACTACAGTAGAAACCCTCTGACACGCAAACATCACATAGACACAACTTGGGACTCAAACCTGGAACCTTTCCTGCTTTGCGGCGAGATCTTTAACCACTACGCCACCGAAACAAGCAGCGCCGACGCAACAAAAGCCGTTTCCTCAAATGCGGGAGAAAAAAAACAAGCTTGCATTTCCAGCCGATGACTCAACATTTTGAAAAGATTGAATTAAAAGCAAGTGAGTGTGACCGACGGCCCGTCCACAGCTCCACGGATCATTTAGCTCCGCGTCAACACGGGACGGGCCGGGACGCTAACGCGGGAGGCTAACAGGTGGGGCTAACGGGGGAGGCGTGCGGGCGACTGTCTCTTAGTTTCACGCTCAGAGTACCCCTTCATTTGAGTTTCAGGCAAATAAATGGGTTTACTGGTTGAATATAGTCAGTTATTACTATTATGTGTATTGTTTTAATTCTATTTATGGTCCTGGAAGCTCCAAAAAGATGCTAAATTTACAACTAATCACACATTTTTACAGATAGAGGTACATTTCATCTTCATTTAAAACCTGAAACCATTCCAAGTACCCCCCCAAGTACCCCTTAGGGTCCCCGTACCCCTGGTTGGGAAACACTGCTCTACAATACAAGAAACAAAAGGCAATATTTGACAGCTGTGTTGAATTTAAATAACAGTACTGCGATCTAGGGCTGGGCGACACGGCGTTGGGGCCAGATGATGATTTCGATTTGATCACGATCCATGTTCACTTTGTTTGTCTAGTTTTGATTTTTCTGACCAGCGTGATTGCGATTGGATTTGCAATTTATGTTTTAATAATAAGATTCTGTTCAAATTCACATTTTAAACACAATTTTGTCACTTTTTAGTCACATTTTTGTGTATTTTAGTCGCAGTCGTAGTTTATTTTGTGTAAATTATGCATAACCTTTGTCTTTCCAGTGTGATGTCATCTATTTGTTCACTTCCTGCAACTTTCTACAGACTTTTGCAACTTTTCTCCATAAACGGTGACCTGATTGGTGTAAAACTATCATTTTTATTTATAACAAGTATTAAAACACCAAACAAAGACAAAATCATAAAAACCTGTCATGCGCACTTTAATTTACTGCCAGTAGTTATGTTATTCACACCTAAATCTGATTATTGTCTGATTTCTGGATTGTTACGATAGTTTAAATACAAACACGCGCAAAATATGACACAAAATCAGATGTACCATGATCAGAAACAGATTGAGCTGTTTACATGTCATCTTAATAATCTTATGACTCAAAGATATAACATAATAAATTGTTTTTGATGCGCATACAACCGCAGTCTGTGACAAAATCGAATCCTAATCAAGACCAGGACTGAATTGGAACATTAAGTCAAACAAATGTTCATTTTAAGCTTTTGAAGTAAAACAATCTTGAAAACAGAGACATTTTCGCCGACTTCAACAGAACATAAATCTATTCTCCGTGAAAATGTGGCGTACACAGCGTGAGGAACAGAGAGAAGTGCAATGAGAGAGTCTATATTCTCCTGTGAACGTGTCTCTCAAACACAAACAGAAATACTCTTTGTTGTTGCTTTGAATGGAGTCTTCACTACAGCAGCAGAAGAAGAAAACACTGAAAAACAACGTGTAACATTCAGATGTAACGTGACATAGTTAGTTTGACAACATTAGTGAGGATGTAACACCTTGTAATATTTTGATGTAACATGACACCTTTGACAACGTTTATCAACATTAATGAGGCTGTAATAACTTGTAGCATTCCAATGTAACGTGACATCTTTGACTTAGTTTGACAACATTACTGAGGCTGTAACAGTGTGTAACATTTCAATGTAACACAACATATTTTAAGTAGTTTTGTCAACATTACTGAGACTGTAAAGACTTGTAATATTTGTATGTAACGTGACATATTTGACTTAGTTTGACAATGTTACCGAGGCTGTAACGACTTGTAACATTCCAATGTAACGTGACATATTTGACTTAGTTTGACAACATTACTGCATCTGTAACAACGTGTAATATTTTGATGTAACGTGACACCTTTGACTTTGACAATGTTACAGATGACGTAACACTGTGTAACATGTAACATGTTGATGTAACGTGACACATTTTGTCAACGTTACTGAGGCTGTAACGACTTGTAATATTTTGATGTAACGTGACATCTTTGACTTAGACAACATTACTGAGGCTGTAACAAGGCGTAACATTCCAGTGTAATGCGACATCTTTTATTTAGTTTGTCAACATTACTGTGGCTGTAACAACTTGTACCATTTTGATGTAACATGACACCTTTGATTTAGTTTTGACTTGCCCTGCCTCATTTATCTTCCATAGATTATTTGTAAATTAGTATTTATCAAACAGGGAATGTAATGTTGGTTGAATTTCACAATTTGACACTAAAATTAATGGAAATTTACACAAATGCATTTTTAAAAAACTTGTTGGTGCTGTAACACTCTAAAGAGTTATGTAACATTTCTGTTTTTTTAATTTCACACATTTGACATCAGAATCAAAATGATTGCAAATTGCATCACTAATGTTTGCATTTTTATATGTTTGCACTTTAAATTCTATATGACAGGCTCTCATGTTTTTCTGATTCTGACTTAGTTTGGTGGGAGGGCAACTGTAGTAAATATTTATCATAGTTTTGCATCAGAGAAGTTGCAGTTTGTAAAGAAATTTGGGGAAAAAAAAGTTTACAATTACAGGAAGCAGTGCTGAATCCCCCTGTGATGTCATCAAAAAGTGACATTCTGTTCAAAATAAAGAGACAAGTAACACACACACACACACATTTTTCTGACAGTTTAAACCGTCATTCAACAAAAACCATTATTATAATTTGTAAAATCATAACTCTTGTGCAATTTACATGGATTTTGACTGTTGTTTTCTAAATGGTTGCTAGGAAACAGTTGTGGAATCACCTCTAACTCTGTCATATTTGCAGCCCATGTCCAACCAGGAAGTAACTTTAAAGACATTACAAAAAGTGACAAATGGGGACAAACAGGCAAAATGTTTAGTAAAATCTTAAATATAATCACGTTCACTGCATTTTCAAGTACCCCAAAGCTCTGTTTCACGCTTAGAGTACCCTTTAACTTGAGTTTTGGTCAAATAAACGTGTTTACTAGTCGAATATTATCAATTTTTCAATACAATTTTTTGTTTTAATTATATTTATGGTCCAAGATACTCCAAAAAAAAGCTAAATTCAGAATTAATTACATTTTTAAATTCAGATATAAGTACATTTAATCTTCTTTTAAAACCTTAAAACCATTTCAAGTGCCCTCTGGTTGGAACACACTGATCTAAACTGTCATATAGACTTAAAAGTGGTAGGTTATTGGACATTTTTTGAGTTAAACTTCCCCCTTGAACACTTCTTCTGTCGTTTCCCCGAGCAAGACACTTCAAACCCGTGTGGACCGGCGTGTGCTTTTCTGTCTGGAGAATCCCAGGGAAATACGGCCGGCGCGGCGTTTAACAAAGAGGCAGGATTAGAACGCGCGGAAACAAGGCCTGGGAGCAAAAACACAAAAAGGAACAACGAGCGATAAGGAAGAGCGCGCCGCCGCAGTCATAATTAATGAGGCCTCCTTCAAATAACGCACGCTCCAGCCCAGACCTCGTGTCCCAGTTCCACTCGCACGAAACAGAGCGAATTCAACGGTGATTTACAGATAACTTTAAATGAAAACTACTTAAAAATAGACGTACGAAACAGGGCGATGATTAAAACAATGGGAGCGGAAAGAGCTGGTTTTACGGTCCAGGAGTAATTGGGTTTGTTTTGTAATTTAAATCATGAACAAATCTGGAAAATAGGGCTGTAATGCTTTAGTCGTTTAGTCGATTAATTGGTCGATGGTGTCTTAGTTCAGTGGTTCTCAAACTTTTCGGGTCAGGACCCCCAAAAACAGCCATGGAACAGACTCGGGACCCCAACGTGAAATGAAAATAACATAAATAGTCATTTTTTAAGTGTTAAGGCATGTTATATCAGGTTTGACGTTGTTTATTTCAATAGTTTAGTGTCTTTTTTAAGCCTATTTAACAAAAATATACTGTTTTAAATTTAAAAATAGAGTAAACACAGTGTCACAGTGTTAAAGGTTTAATAACAACGTCACCTTAATTAGTCTTAAAAAAAATGAACAAATACTCTACTGAATAGAGTAGAATAGAATAGAATAAATAAATAATTCCTAAATTCTTAATAAACTATTTGTTCAATATAAATTAAGCCCTTGTTCCTGGTTTATTAAGACAACGAAAGATGTAGTTATGATAAAGTGTTACAAATATACAGTTTGTACTTCAATTGTTTTCCAAAAATCTCTATATTTGCCACAAACTTTTGGACATAAAACGACTTAACTTTTCAGCTCATGTTAGCCTAGCGTCGAAAATTCACAAATTTTGACCCAGTTTCCGTCCCAAAAACTGCAAGTCAGAAAACCCTGGCGTCCTGAAACAACAAAGCTCTGGAGGTGCATATTTACCACCAGCGCATTAAAATTCAAATATATTCCGTGCGCGGCGCCTTCTGGAATTACACAAGGTCATCTCTGTGCGCGTAAATTAGCTTATTTCAGCCGCAGGTAATTGAGAGCAGTGACGTGAGTAGCTTCTAATGCTAGCCGCGTCAGAGTCTATGGGCATTGTTCCCGAGCGTTTGCAAAAAGCAGATTATTCAAATGAAGGCTACGACGGCGCCGCTTTTCAGGTTAATCCTCGTGGCCTGTCGTTTCTAAAGAGTCGAGGCTTTCGGTGCCACCCATGATGGACACGAGGAGGGCGGGCCGAGGGGCGGGGCTAACCACTCTGCCGCTGGACATAAAGCGTGATTCTTGTTGAAAGTCTTGGTTTTCTTGGTGTTGAGGACTTTTACTTTGGTTTATCGTGTTTTAGAAGTTGAGATGTTGGGATTACTTTCCATCAGGCAGGCGTTCCCTCGTCAGGATTGGTGTTATGGTGTTGGAATGAGGAAATAAACAAATGCTAGCAAAATCGTAAGCGCGCAGCTGTGTTTTAACAAACTTTGAGAAAATATTTAATAGTAAATAAATGTATATTGTAAGTTCAAGAAAAAAAGAAAAGTGGAGTTAAGTTCCAATCTGGATTCTCCTGCTCGTCTCAGAACATTTAACTATTTATTAATTCAATTAATCTTTATTTAACCAGCAAAGAACCCATTGAGATGGAGACCTCTTTTCAAGGGCGACTTGGGGCAAAGTGAAAAATATAGCATCAAACAAATCATAAAAACATTTACCCAAAAAGAGACATTTAAATAAATAAAACTGCATTTACATTTAAAAGTGTAGAGACATTTATTATAGGATTTTTGAGTTATTTATTTATTAAATCAAGTGAAAACCCCAAACCGAGACCATTTCACACAATCTCAAACACAACTGAAAGGAGTTCCAAGCTGCAGGAGCAGCATTAGACAACACAATAGTAGATTGTTAATTTTTCAATTATAGAAACAATAACAAAAAAGTGTATATAAACTACTTATTAAAGTTTAATCCACATCTTTCATTAGTACAATCTTGTGTTTTTACGTTTGTTTTTTATTTTTTTTTTATTTTACTGGTTTGAGCCCAGTTTGATTCTGATACAGACTTGATTTGGTCCTGATTTAGTCTTGGCTTTGTTCATGTTCAGATCCAGGTTTAGTCGTAGTTTATACACATTTTAAATATGGTGTTTGTGCGAGTGAGAGCCTCAAAAAACAGCGCAGGAAACTTACAGAAACTTTGGGAAAATTGAAACTGACTTTTTTATGAGGCATGGATAAGGAAAAGAGATGACCTTGTAAACATGACTAATGAAACAAGCGCGAATGAAGCTAAATACAACTCCAGCTATGTTTTTTTTTGTTTTTTTGTGAAGTGAACACTTATATAACGTCAAAAAACTCCTTCTCATTCCAGACGCAGAGGTAACGTTTCCACGGAGACGGAAAGAGAGCGCCGCGAATGTCACTTTGCCCTTGGTATATTTTCGTAAAGACAAAAAACATATAGCCTTTTCAAACCCGTCCACCTTTTCTTCCAAAAGAACAAAGCTTTGAATTAGTCGACGCAGCAATCCCCGTCCACAAATATCAGCAACGACGGGAAAAAAAAGCCGCTCATTTGGAGACGAACTCAATTAATGCCTTTTATCTGGCTCCCCGGAGAGCGAGGTTCGAGCGATAACGACACGGAACAAAGACCAGGAAGACGGCTTTAATTAGAGATTGTTCATCGAAATTAGCCCAGACTTAAACGGACCTGTGCATTAAAAAGACAATTTGCCAAAAGTGAAGGTTGTCTATAGAAAACGTCGGCGGAAAAACGATTCCGTGGCAGTTAAATGATTAAAAGTGGATGTTAAAAGCACCGTCTCTGGTCTCTGGTGCAATTCCCAGACTTTGTTAATTATTTTAGAAAATTACAACTGGACTTTTGTCACGAAGCGGTGTCAAAATTACACACAACAAACCGTGAAAATACTTGGACATAACTGTTATTACCGATTAACACCTGCAGAATAACATTTTCCAGTTATTTTTATTGTTCTTTCTATCTTTTCAGTTGTTAAGAAATAGGTTTTATTTTTATGAATAAAGCTGCTGTGAGTTTTTATGTTTGTTTAAGTGTGTCATAATAAAAATACCTACAAATATAGAACGTAATGTGAAGGTATGACGTCAAAACTGGTGCATTGTGTTGATTTGAATGTATGGCATGTGAGCACAATTGAAATGAACAATGAAGAAAAAAAAAATAATAATAATAAAGACAACGACAATCTGATCCAGACTGTCTTTTCTGCAGCCATTTGGCACCTAAAATAACCAATAATATTTAAATACATTTTCGAAAAAGTGTGGGGGAAAGTATGAACTTATTTAGTCCCACCCACTTTCCCCAATGTTCAATAAATCATATTTTAAGGCGAGACTCCACAGGCAAAACTTGTTTTTTTGGTCAGTTTTCTCTCTCACGTCGACTTTCATGTGGAAACAACAAACGTGTCCAATCTGCTCCTAAAGATGTTTTATTCTTCCATTGAATCCACTTCATCCATAGATTTCTCTGGGACATTGTAACTTCAAAGGTCATTTTCTTAAAATGCATTTTTGTCCCTCGAGACATAAAGATCAGCCTTAAAGTAGATCCTACACCAAACTGTACAATCTGGACTCAACAGGATTTAGACCTAACGAACAGAAGGATTTTTAAATATCTAATTATAAAACTGATTTATTGTAGTTTGAAGTTAAAAAAAAATTGTAAAAATCAGAATTTAAAGGATAATTATCTGAAAATCTAGTTATAACAAATCCAAAATGTAAAGTTTTTTTTAATATGTTACAAATGAACCAAGAAATTTAAACCTGGTTCTGTCCATTCACTGGAAAAAATGTACAACCTTAAATAAGAAAATAAGTTAAAGTGATTGGATTCGTAGTATTTATCTTGATTTGAATACATTTAGACAGTCTTAAAATAGGATTTGCCAATAGAACAAGTACATTTGTTCTTATTTCAGGTGCAGTAGCGTCTTTTTTCTAATTTCAAGATAGAAAATGCTTGTCTTTTTCATAATTTAACTAAAACAAGATATTTTATGATTGTTCCACTCCATTCCACTTCAAAATATACTCAAAACAAGTTAAATACTACTTATTTCAAGCACTTATTAACTTGTTATCTTATTTAAGACCATATTTTTTTCCAGTGTTTTTCAAATTTAAATGTCCCAAATATGTGGATTTTTGGCCTTTTTTCACATAAAATGCCTTATTTCTACATGAAAACATGACATGATGAAAAACGTGTAATATATATTTTTTTCTTACATTTATGTGACTAAACTACAGGAGAAGTTTAACATCGATATCTTTAAATTTAAGATTTTTCTCACCTTAATGCAATTTCTTTTGATCATTTCATGAAATATATCTGTGTATAATAACTACAATTCAGTTTCATTCACGCTGTTTTGAGGAATGTTTATCAGAAAATCCTCCTCCTCCGAGCGTCAAACACACTTCCTGCTGAACTTCCGGGATTTTCAGACGTATTTTCAGACTTCATACGTCATTTATCTGAGAATCTTCTACTGTTTTAAGTCCTTAAATCATCGTTAAACTGAGCATTTCTGCCTCTAAACACGATAACTGCTGCAGCAAATCCACACAATGACGTCTTTTCAGCGCTAACTTTATTATTATTATTAGTACAATACCCTTCTTGCATTATTTATCATATACAGAGCTCTTTTATCTCACAATCATTAATCATTTTATAATTGCTCACATAAAAAAGATGCAAGACTAAAAATTCACTCAGATAATATTTAGTGTATCGACATCAACTGTGCCAAGTTTAAAGCAAATCCATAAAAGTTAAGTCGAATTATTTTCCTGAAATTTGCAACTTTTCCATAGACGTGTCCCATAGGCTTTTTATGGACAAATGAATGAGAATTATTTACATCGGTTTGGGACTATGGAGCGTTTCTTCTGTGAACTGTTTGAGATGCGGAGGCTTAATGTGAAGTTGATGCATCGGGGAAGTTTTCTTTTCACAAATGAAACAGAAACGTCGTGCCGCGTGCGCTTCGGTCGCGTAAAATGACAAATAAAAGCTTAAACACCAAAGAACCGTCTTCAAAAACGTCCACGCACATGAAAGAAACGGCTCTCGATCAAACAGCGCTCCAGTTTTCCATTTATCTCCCCGTGTCCAATTTGAAGAACAAAGATGGCCGACGTCCTGTGAGCGATAACCAGGCCAGTCCAAGAAGAAGAAGAAGAAGAAGAAGAAGAAAAGTCATGTTTCTGATTGGTTTTAACACAGTCGTAAGGGCGCAGCCTGGAGGGGCACGAGTCCATTACACGTGTGCACTTTTTGGGTCACATCTCAGCTGGGGATTGGGCTAATATTTAATTACAGCCAGGGTTAGTTCTCATGTACGGCACTACTTAGCGTTTAACGGGCTAAAAAATGATTAGCACGATTTTCTTGGGCCAGATCATGGTTCGTGTTCACTTTGTGCTTTTCTGTTGGCTTTAACAGAGCTGCACGATTGAGGAAAAATATCTAATTGTGATTTTTCTGACCAGTGCGATTAAGATTAAGACATTTTAAACACACATTTGTTGCTTTTAGTCAAGTTTTTTATTACGTTCAGTTGTGTTTGTCATATTTAAACGCGTCTTTGTCGTTTTTAGTCAAGTCTTTGTCATTTTTGGTCTTGTTTTTGTCGCTTTTAGTCACGTTTTTGTCGCTTTTAGTCACGTTTTTTGTCACGTTCAGTTGTGTTTGTCATATTTAAATGCGTCTTTGTCGTTTTTAGTCACGTTTTTGTCATTTTTGGTCACGTTTTTGTCGCTTTTAGTCACGTTTTTGTTGTTTTCAGTCACGTTTTTGTCGCTTTTAGTCACGTTTTTGTCATGTTCAGTTGTGTTTGTCATATTTAAACGTGTCTTTGTCATTTTTGGTCACATTTTTGTCGCTTTTAGTCACGTTTTGGTGCATTGCAATGCGTTTTTGTCATGTTTGAATGCATTTTTATCATTTTTGGTCAAAATTAAATAAGGATTAAACCAGAATTAAACCAGGTCTAAACCAGGGCCAAACCAGGTCTAAAGCAGAATTAAACGAGGACCAGAATCAAATCAGGTCTAAACTAGGACCAAACTAAGTCCATTACACGTGTGCACTTTTTGGGTCACATCTCAGCTGGGGATTGGGCTAATATTTAATTACAGCCAGGGTTAGTTCTCATGTACGGCACTACTTAGCATTTAACGGGCTAAAAAATGATTAGCACGATTTTCTTGGGGCCAGATCATGATTCGTGTTCACTTTGTGTTTTTCTGTTGGCTTTAATAGAGCTGCACGATTGAGGAAAAATATGTAATTGTGATTTTTCTGACCAGTGCGATTGTGGTGTATGTTTTAATAATAGGATTCAGTTCAAATTCACATTTTAAACACAAATTTGTCGCTTTTAGTCACGTTTTTTGTCATTTTCAGTCACGTTTTTGTTGCTTTTAGTCACGTTTTTTGTAATTTTCAGTTGTGTTTGTCATATTTAAACGCGTCTTTGTCCCTTTTTTTTTAGGATTAAGGACTAAGGACCAAACAAAGTCTAAACAAGAATGAAATCAGGTCTTAACGCGTCTTTGTTGTTTTTAGTCATGCTTTTGTCGCTTTTAGTCACGTTTTTTGTCACGTTCAGTTGTGTTTGTCATATTTAAACGCGTCTTTGTCACTTTTTGTCGCGTCTTTGTCATTTTTGGTCACGTTTTTGTCACGTTCAGTTGTGTTTGTCATGTTTAAATACGTCTTTGTCGTTTTTAGTCGCGTATTATTTTTGGTCACATTTTTGTCGCTTTTAGTCAAGTTTTGGTCCATCCGTTTTTGTCACATTTGAATGCATTTTTATCGTTTTTGGTCAAAATTAAATAAGGATTAAACCAGAATTAAACCAGGTCTAAACCAGGGCCAAACCAGGTCTAAAGCAGAATTAAACAAGGACCAGAACCAAGTCAGGTCTAAACTACGACCAAACTAAGTCTAAACCAGAATGAAATCAGGTCTAACACAAGTTTAAAGCAGAATTAAGCAAAGACTAAACCAGACTTAAACCATGTCTAAACCAGGACCACACCAGGTCTAAAACAGAATAAAACAATGACTAAACATTAACTAAACCAGTGAACAAGAGATAATACAAATACTTTAAGTGGAAATGACATGGGTTAGTACATTGAATTAAATAAAATCTACTTTTTTAAATTGTTGATCACCCTGAATTGTTTGAACTTTCCCTGCTGTCCGGGGGCCCCCTACTGGCCTGGCCCCCCTAGGTTTTCCCTGTCTTGCCCATTGCTAGCTCCGCCCCTGGCTCTACCTGAATATTCCGTTGCACGTAGCAGCTCTTTTCTGCACTTTAGAGTTCGACGAGAGGAGCATCTCTTCGGACTTTTTTGAACTGAAACATAAGTACATTGTTGTTGTTTTTTTACATTTTCTTCATCGGAAAACAGCAATATTGAGCTAGAACTGGTTAATATCAGAGATTGTTCCATTGACTTCCTGGTAGAAACTGCAGAAATAACAAGCCCCGCCTCTTCGTAGTGACATTTCAATGTAAAAAGCAGCAGATTGTCTTTTACCAGGGCCGTGTTCAGAGGTTTTGTCGTCGGGGGGGCCCAATGGTGGCCCCAGGGCTATACAAAGACTTTAAGTAGAGATTGACCGATATCTCAATTGGTCGATATTTGCACATTTTTAACGTATCATCTACAGTATCAGCCTTAAATCTTCAGCAGAGGTTGATATTTTGTTTGTTGATGAGTCAGTAAATGCAAACGTATGAAAAATACAAATAAAAAACTCTAAATAAAAAAATAAAAAAATATCTCTTTCTATGAATTCTGAGCAGTCAGTATCAACATTAAAAAAAAAACACTGTTATTGCACTTGTTATTATCGTGATATACATATTAGTTAAATGCGTTAATCTTGCGTTTCTTGCGCGTCTGAGCTTGTTTTCACTTTTGATCAGACGCACCCTTAAATGTTTAACCCCGAAAGCACCGTTTTGATGAATACAGAAACGACAAGTGAATGTTTAAGTGTTTTTTGTTAAAGTTCTTGCTTCAAAATCCTCATAATTGTCCCACACATAAATGAAAATGTTTAAAATGCCTCAGTAATTTATTTTGTATGGTTTACAGAGAAATGCACAAAGCAACTCTAGGTTTTAACTCTCAAATGTGTGTATTTGTACCTAAGTGACTATATTTTACTTCATTGTTATCATTCATACCTGGGAAAGAAAAATATATGCAATTACGCACATTTTTGCGTGTAAATAATTTAAAATATTAATTGTACAAATGTATGAATTATTTATTATTCATTTATTTATTATTATTAAGTGTATTCATCTTTAGGAGCAGACTGGACAATGTTCAGTCTCCTCTGTGAGCTGCTCTTGTCCCTCGTCCTCAGTCCCAGCCAGTCCCTGTCCCAGTCCCTGTTATGGTCCTTGTCATGGTCCCTGTCCCAGTCCTGGTCCTGGTCCCTGTCCCAGTCTCTGTCCCTGTCCTGGTCTCTGTCCCTGTCCTGGTCTCTGTCCCTGTCCTGGTCCCTGTCCCAGTCTCTGTCCCTGTCCTGGTCTCTGTCCCTGTCCCAGTCTCTGTCCCTGTCCTGGTCCCAGTCTCTGTCCCAGTCCTGGTCCCTGTCCCAGTCCCTGTCCCGGTCCCTGTCCTGGTGCCTGTCCTGGTCCCGTCCCTGTCCCAGTCTCTGTCCCGGTCTCTGTCCCTGTCCTGGTCCCCTCCCAGTCTCTGTCCCTGTCCTGGTCCCTGTCCTGGTCCTAGTCTCTGTCCCTGTCCCTGTCCCAGTCTCTGTCCTGGTCCCTGTCCCGGTCCCTGTCCCGTCCACACATGTTTAACTGATCATCATTAACCGTCAGATCACCAGAGTGACTGACTGGTTTGACTCAACTTAAAAATAAAAGAATAAAGCCACCAGCTTTAGTTCTCACAGTGGCCCACACACACACATTTACATTCCCACACACACACATTCCCGCACACACAAACACACATTTACATTCCCGCACACACACAAACACATCTCTGACTCTGACTCTCTGGCCGTGGTCCACACTCTGCACATACTCTGTAAAGTGAGCGCCGCTGACAGCTTTACCCCTGGGTCTCATCTGTCTCACTTTGTTCCCAAAAACTCACTTGTGATCACTGGCAGCGACGAGGAAAAAAGCCTCGCTCCGGCATCTGTTTAGCTTAGCAGCGCGGAGTGGAGTCTTTTAAAGTCGACTTCAAAGCGGCGCGAGGACAGAGCCGGTGCTAAACAGCTGAAGCCTCACACTCAGCGCTTCACATGAAAACTGGTCCAAACGCACCGCCCTCTGCACAAGTACCACATCCAAACAGTCATTAAAACTCCCCAATCACACAGGCGGGGTTAGACCGGGTTTAAAGCAGGATTAAACCAGGACTAAACCAAGTCTAAACCAGGTCCAATCCAGGTCTAAACCAGGGCTAAACCAGGATTAAATCAGGACTAAACCAGGACTATACCAGGTCTAAACCAGGTCTAAACCAGGGCTAAACCAGGATTAAACCAGGACTAAACCAGGACTATACCAGGTCCAATCCAGGTCTAAACCAGGGCTAAACCAGGATTAAACCAGGACAAAACCAAGTCTAAACCAGATCTAAACCAAGACTAAATTATGGCTAAACCATGACTAAATTATGGCTAAACCAGGTCTAATCCAGGTCTAAACCAGGGCTAAACCAGGATTAAACCAGGACAAAACCAAGTCTAAACCAGATCTAAACCAAGACTAAATTATGGCTAAACCAGGTCTAATCCAGGTCTAAACCAGGGCTAAACCAGGACAAAACCAAGTCTAAACCAGATCTAAACCAAGACTAAATTATGGCTAAACCATGACTAAATTATGGCTAAACCAGGTCTAATCCAGGTCTAAACCAGGGCTAAACCAGGTCAAACCCAGGACTAAACCAGGACTAAACCAGGACTAAACAAGGTCTAAACCAGGACTAAACCAGGTCTAAACCAGGACTAAACCAAGTCTAAACCAGGATTAAACCAGGACTAAACCAGCAATAAACCAGGTCTAAACCAGGTGTAAACCAGGACTAAACCAGGACTGAACCAGATCTAAACTCAAACTAAACAAGGACTAAACCAGGACTGAACCAGAACTGAACCAACCAGAACCTGAAGTCTAAACCAAGACTAAACCAGAACTAAACCAGGGCTAAACCAAGTCTAAACCAGGACTAAACCAGGATTAAACCAGGTCTAAACCAGGTGTAAACCAGGACTAAACCAAGTATAAATGAGGATTAAACCAGGTCTAAACTCGAACTAAACAAGGTCTAAACCAGGACTATACCAGGTCCAATCCAGGTCTAAACCAATAACAACAGATAAAATAGTCTCAATATTTTTGGAAAATGTGTTGAGGGCCAGATCTTATCCCTTGCCGGGCCTGATTTGGCTCGCGGGCCTTCAGTTGAATAGCCCAGTGTTTTGGAGCTAAATTACCCCCCCCCTCCGTCAGCTCTGGTCTGAATCTAATCTGTTCTTTGACCTGCTGTGGACGGGACAAGAGTGTCTGACACACTTTTGAGCAGAATGTTGTGGAAATGGGGCTCACAGGTGAACAGACTTTGCCAGCATCTCCTTTAAACCTCTTTTTTTAGCATCTCCTTCTTTCAGCAGGTATTAGGGTCACGTTATCTCGCCCCTCTCAGACCATCCGTCCTGGGACACTTCTCCTTTCACGCCGCATCTCCTCCTGAGCTGCCGATCCCACACACACACGGCTAGCCCTGATCCGCGGCGCTAGCGTCAGCACGGGACGGCGGGGCTTGGCCTGGGCCTGTTTACCGCGGTCCGTCTGGAGCTTTGATGTCCGCTTTGTGAGCGCGTTCAGATTACCGTGTTTGTAAAAGCCGCCTGGCATCGACGACGCTTTCAAATGTAAAGTGTCATGAGAATGTCCCAGATTCCAGAACGGACGCGAAAGTGGATACTGTCACTTTAAATCGTTAACTGTCGTCGAAATTGTGATGGTTTTAAAGGGCCCCCGACGGCTTGGACATTTTTGTTGCTTTTGAGCACATTTTTATCCCTTTTGGTCGGCTTTTTGTCACTTGTTTCAGAGCATGTTTGTTTAGTCACGTTTTTTGTCATGTTCAGTTGTGTTTGTCATGTTTAAATGCGTCTTTGACGTTTTTAGTTGCGTCTTTGTCGCTTTTAGTCACCTTTTTTGTCACGATCAGTTGTGTTTGTCATATTTAAACACGTCTTTGTCGCTTTTAGTCGCGTCTTTGTCATTTTCAGTCACGTTTTTGTCGCTTTTAGTCAGGTTTTTTGTTACGTTCAGTTGTGTTTGTCATATTTAAACGCATCTTTGTCACTTTTTTTGTTAGGATTAAAGCAGAATTAAACCAGGTCTAAACCAGGGCCAAACAAGGTGTCGATTTCATTGACTTGTGCAGCTCTGGTCAGTAAGAGGAGAATAAAGTCATCTGTTCAGGCTTCAGAGGCTAAACAACAGGAGAAAAGTGTGCATTACAGCGAGAAACAGTGAATCACGATACGACGATTTCACAAAAATAGCAGATTGTCACAGGGACCAGCTCACGATTCGATTTTTATCACCGTATCACCCAGTCCTAATACAATAAAAGACAACACAATGGTCTGAGGTTTTCTGTTGGACTATTCCTCGTTAAAAAGCCCTTCACTCACAAAACAACGCGACAAAGTTGAACGAGGACGAGGCTTCCAGACGCTGCTGCAGGTGATGGACGATAAAGCATTTTTCAGAGCTATTTGTTTCCAGCGCGGGCCGACAGACATAATTGTTGTGCAGAAATGTGTCAGTGATTACTAATTACCAAACGTCGCTACCTGGATGAACTGCTGATGAGTAAATTAAACAGCAAATTAAAAAAGTTTTGTGAGTGAAGGAACTATCGGAGTGCTTCTGTTTAGGCTTTTGGCAAAACACTGAACAGAAAAGTGTTTTTCCATAGAATTAAGGAGAAGCTTGTAGTGTTTAGGGCTGTAGTCGACTAAAGAAAGTCTTGGTTGTCAAAAGACCTGCCCCATCGACCGATTAATCAACTAAAATATATCTTAACTATGAAGTATTTCCATGTATCTTAATGAAAAGTGCTAGGAAACTGTATTTTTATGTTGGATTCCAAAATCTTCAGCAAACTCACTCCATATCTTAACGTTTTCGCTGTGTTTGACATAGAAATCCTTTAAATCTAAATAAAATAATTAGTCGACTAAAAATGTTGGTCGACTAAGACACCCTCGACCGATTAATCGACTAAACGGCTAAAGCTACACAGCCCTAGTGTCTTCCAGCTATGACTTTTGGGCCCTTGAGTTGGGTCTTGACTTGGAGTTTTGGGCCATTGACTTGGGACTTTTGGGCCATTGACTTGAGACTTGTCTTTTTGGATTTGACTAGGACTTTTGGGCCATTGACTTGGGATTTGACTTGGACTTTTTGGCCACTGACTTGAGACTTGACTTTTTGGATTTGACTTGGGATTTTTGGGCCATTGACTTAAGACTTGACTTGGGACTGTTGGGCCATTGACTTAGGATTTGACTTGGACTTTTGGGTCATTCACTTGGGACTTGACTTGGACTTTTGGGCCATTGACTTAGGACTTGACTTGGGACTGTTGGGCCATTGACTTAGGATTTGACTTGGACTTTTGGGCCATTGACTTGGGACTTGACTTGGAATTTTGGGCCATTGACTTAGGACTTGACTTGGGCTTTTGGGCCATTGACTTAGGACTTGACTTGAACTTTTAGGCCATTGACTTAGGACTTGATTTGGGATTTTTGGGCCATTGACTTGGGAACTTAGGACTTGACTTGAACTTTTGGGCCATTGACTTAGGACTTGACTTTCTGGACTTGACTTGAACTTTTGGGCCATTGACTTAGGACTTGATTTGGGATTTTTGGGCCATTGACTTGGGACCTGACTTGGACTTTTGGGCCATTGACTTGAGACTTGACTATTTGGGCCATTGACTTGAGACTTGACTATTTGGACATGACTTGGACTTTTGGGCCACTGACATAAATCTAAATAAAATAATAAGTCAAATGTTGGCCGATTAAGACACCATCGACCGATTAATCGACAAAATCAGTGGTTCTCAACCTTTTTACCCCAAGTACGACAAAGAAAAGATTTGGCTTCTACATTTGGGTCTAAAACAGGACTATTTTAGGTCTAAAGTGGGAATACATCATTACCACAGTCGTTTAACAAGAATATGACTAAAGGAAGAGCAAAAACGTGAATAAAATGTACTGTAAATGAAGTAAACAGTGCAATTGAAGAGGTGTCCACGTACCACAGTTTGAGAAACACTGGACTAAATGACTAAAGCTACACAGCCCTTGTAGTGTTTTACATAAATTCTCAATTTATCAGCGTAATGGGATCGTGAGTCAATATGCAGCGCGTAAAGATTGTTTTCAAGACAATTTAAATGCAAATAAAGACGTATAATGCATAATACAGACATCATTTCCCAGCGTCTCCATTGAACGCCTCTTTTGACAATCACAAATCACATAAATCACACATTTTCGACGCCTGTTCATACAATTTCGAGTTGTGTGACACTTAATCAAGCCTTTGAGCAACGTGACTGCTATTCTAATTTGGACGGAGGTCAAGTCTGGTGATGGTTTGTGGACTCAGAAACTGCACGGGAAAAGTCTGCATTCAAATCTGTGACGCAACCATCCTGGAAAAATTGGAACGGAGTGATTTGTGAGGAGTCAGAGAAGACAAGCTTGAAAACAGGATTCATCAAACAAGCGTGAGTGAAGCTAAATACAACTCCAGGTAAGTTTTTGACAAAGAAACAACATTATGACATGGTTTAAAGCTCAAGAACGACAAAACTACATTATAGTCATGTTTTTGTCACTTTTAGTTGCGTTTGTATCACTTTTAGTTGTGTTTTTGTCACTTTTAGATGTGTTTTTGTCACTTTTAGATTTGTTCTTGTCAGTTTTATATACATTTTCATCACTTTTAGATGCATTTTGTCACTTTTAGCTGTGTTTGTCACTTTCAGATGCGTTTTTGTTGCTTTTAGTTGTGTTTTTGTCACTTTTAGATGCATTTTTGTCACTTTCAGATGCGTTTTTGTCACTTTCAGATGCGTTTTTGTCACTTTTACACTTTCAGTTGTGTTTTTGTCACTTTTAGATGCGTTTTTGTCACTTTTAGATACGTTTTTGTCACTTTTAGTTGCGTTTTCGTTACTTTTAGATGTGTTTTGTCACTTTTAGATGCATTTGTCATTTTTAGTTGCGTTTCTGTCGCTTATAATAATGTTTTTTTACACTATTAGTGACGTTTTTGAGGCTTGTGGTTGTGTTTGACGCTTTTAGTTGTGTTTTTGTCTGTTTCAGTCATGTTTTTGTCACTCTGGTGGTGTTCAGCGCTTTTAGATGTGTTTTTATCATTTTATTTGCGTTTTTGTCACTCTTAGTTGCATTTTTGTCGCTTAAAACCACGTCTAAATGGTAAATGGTCACATTTATATAGCGCTTTTCTACCTTTTTTAGGGCACTCAAAGCGCTTTACATCAAGGAACCAGTCACCCATCCACTCACACATTCATACACCAGTGTACGCAGACACTGGGGGCCAGGTGGGTTAAGTGTCCTGCCCAAGGACACAACGGCATTATTCATCTGAAGGAGCTGAAATCGCACCACCAACCTGCGGGTCAGAGGATCTGTCCATGTCTGGAGTGGGATTCGAACCGCCGACCTTCGGATCAGAAGGCGCCCACTCTACCTACTGCGCTACTGCCGCCCCGTCTATCTTCTACGTCTATCTTAGTCTATTTTATTCTTAATTTTATGCATGCCTTTTTATATATTTTTTATATTTTATCCTTTGCTTTATGTTGCACCTACGCCGAAGCAAGTTCCTACGTTTGTGAATTTCACTGACAATGGCAATAAACAGTTTCTGATTCTGATTCTGGTTATTGTCACTATTAGTGCTGTTTTTGAGGCTTATGGTGTTGTTTGATGCTTTTAGTTGTGTTTTTGTCAGTTTCAGTCAGGTTTTTGTCATTTATAGGCGTATTTTTGTCTAATTTTTGTCATAGTTTATATTCACTAACTATAACCCCAGGTATGTGGTTAAAAGCTAAAAACATCTACATCTCCTTTAAATCTAACTCAGATGCCTCTATTCACCAGCGCTACAATCAATAATTCAAACAAACCAATTACACGTATAATAATAACCCATTCACGATCTCCACAAAAGTAAATGAAGAGAAATGCGGCGCCATTAAATCTCAAGGTGCTCATTGCTTTGTGCTCTCCGGGTTCATTCAGATTCATTAATGGGCTGTTCAAGTGTGATTAGATCAGGAGCAGCCCGTCCAGCCCCGCTCTGGTCTGGTCCTGGTCTGGTCCTGGTCTGGTCCTGGTCCTGGTCTGGTCTGGTCTGGTCTGTGTGCAGGATGACAGAAGACAGATAAGGCTAACGAGGAGCTAATGATGGACACAAGAAAGAGTGTCTTTTCATCTTTATTATTCATTTGTGAAAAGTGGGAGTCCATTATAATGCAGTTTTTTTAAGAGCACTTTTTTTGCATTAGATAGAGATTGTTGCTATTGTCAAATAAAAACGTGCTTCGTGAGGCCTGTCGTTATAATTACTATATTGACTTAATGTTCAGTAAATATACATTTCGCTGCAAATTCAGGACGTCCAGTGCAGAGGTACTCGAAGAATTACTCGACAAGTAGAAAGTGGTGGGATACTTCCTCTCGTGTGCAGTGGCAGCGAGTTTTGGTGGAGCTGCTGCTGTTTAGCTTCATTAAACTCAGCTCCACTTCCTGAGTTTGCATCGCAGCATGTTTCTCTGATTCACTACATAATAACACCACAGCACAGGTTTTAACAATAATATTATAAAAGAGCTATCTATTTGCACTACTGTCTATCCAACTGTTCATTCTGTATATAGTCTATTTTCACTTACATTTGTGTTTTTGTTGCTTGTAGTCATGTCGTTTGTCGCTTGCAATCACATTTTTGTCACTTTTAGACTCGTTTTTGACACTTACATTTGTGTTTTTGTTGCTTATAGTCTTGTCTTTTCTCACTTACATTCATTTTTGTCACTTTTGGATGCGTTTTTGTGGCTTTAAGTCACTGTAAGATGCGTTTTTGTCACTTATATTCGAGCTTTTGTTGCTTATAGTCATGTCTTTTGTCGCTTACAGTCACATTTTTGTCACTTTTAAGCCCTGTTCAGACCGCCGCGACAAAATCGCGTCTGTCGCCCCTAGTTTGTCGCCTGTGCATTTAAGGACAGTCGCTTTAGTCGCGCGACTTGGTCGCCAAAAAAAAAAGTCACCAGCGACACGCGGCTCGACCAGCGCAGCTGACCTGCTGCTAGAGTTTAGATTCCTGGGAGCGGGGCGTTTGGGACCACATTTTCCACTCTGTTGTCGGGCTGGGCGCAGACCTGGGCCGTGTGGGCTCAGTCTGAGGGGGCAGAGACGAGCACGTGTGGTGTCACGTGTGTAACATGTGCTCCACGGAGCGCGGTGTGCAGTCAGCATTGTGTTGTTTTCCTCCTCATCCTCCGATAAAGTGGTCAAAATATGTGACGGCACCAGAATAAAAGTGTGCGGCTGCTACACGGAGCAGAGGAGGGAGAGAGGGAGAGAGAGAGCCACGGATGCCCTCCCAAAAAGCTGAAGAAAAGAGCGAGGGAGAGAGATCATTGGTCCAGCGTCAGTGGAGGGACAGGCACTTCTGGAACAGGAGACGTCCCGTTGGTGCAGGTAGAACACTAAACACGTGAAGCCCTGTCGCTTATTCTGCCGATAAAACTCTGCACGGAACCCAGTTTATGGTTCTACTCGTGCGCGGGCTCAGGTCTGTTCGGTCAATCATGCGTTTGGTTTGTTTACGTCCTTCTTTCCGGATAATGATATACGTAGTAACGTCTCACAAGCGTGGTCTCTGATTGGCTGCCATCCGCGGCGGTCGCTGCGTTGGCCGCAGAAAGTTCAGCTTTGTTTATCTTCTGCGACGGTCGCCCCGGTCGTGCGAATGAAGCAAATTTGCGGCCGCCGCAAAGTCGCTCTTGTCGCGTCGCGCCGCACGACAGAATCGCAGGATTCGCGCCGCGCCAGTCGCGCCGCAAAATCGCAGGAGGCTTTTGTCGCGCGTCACCATAGACTTAACATGTAAACTGGTCGCGTTGGTCGCGGCGGTGTGAACGCCCCTTTAGACGCGTTTTTGTGGCTTTGAGTTGCGATTAAGTCACTAATAGATACATTTTTGTTGCTTTTATTTGAGTTCTGTCACTTAGTCACATTTTTGTTACTTTCAGTCACTTTTTAGTCACTTTAAGATGCGTTTTTGTCACTTATATTTGTGTTTATGTTGCTTAGCCTTGTCTTTTGTCACTTACAGTCACATTTTTGTCTTTTTTAGACTAGTTTTTGACAAATATAAGTCGTCTTTTTGTCACGTTTTTGTCACTATTAGTCACGTTTTTAGGCTTATGGTCATGTTCGTCCCTTTAAGTCATGTTTTAATCACTTTTAGAAGTGTTTTTGTCACTATTTCTGTATATAGTGTATTTTATTCTACTTTATTTTATTCTTGAATCTTATGCATGCCTATTTTATATATTTTATTCATGGTTTTAATGTTGCACCTTACGCCGAAGCAAGTTCCTTTGTTTGTGAATTTTGATCACTGATAACGGCAATGAACTGATTTTGTTTGTCTTTCATCTGAACCTGAAGTGCAATGCTCTGATGGTTTTCAACACTTTGGCTTTGCTCTGGACAAGAAACAACTAACAGGGAGGACAAAGGGGTCAATCGTCCCGGGCCCCGGGGTCTTAGGCCCAGAACTAGACCCTCGTCCTATTCATTTGTATCAAAGGCAGGGCCCATGTGAGACTCTTGCCCTGGCAGCCCTGACGCTAGATGTGCTAGCTTTGTTACCTCATCATGTTTAGCTTGTAATTCTCTCTGTGGTCTTTGCACTCTATCATGACCCCCACGTTTGCAAGAACACTAATTACACTAGTTAGTGCACAGCTTTACCTTGAAAAAATGTCAGACAGATTAGAAATAATAATTGAATAATAATATTCATTTTCTACCGCTTATTCCCGTTAGGGGTCGCGGGTGACTGGAGCCTATCCCAGTGACTTTGGGCCTTAGGCGGGGTACACCCTGGACAGTGGACAACTCGTCGCAGGGCTGACACAGAGAGACAGAGACAAGGACAGACAACCATTCACTCTCACATTCATACACTAGGGACAATTTTTTAGTTGTCAATTAACCTACACAGTCATGTCTTTGGACGGTGGGAGGAGCCGGAGAACCCGGAGAGAACCCACGGTAACACGGGGAGGACATGCAGACTCCACCCAGAGAGATCGTGTGATGTTGGGGTGGTTCAGAATTCGAAACCACGATGTTGGGGTGGTCTGGGATTCGAACCCACGATCTCCTTATTGAGAGGCAGAAGCTCTAGCCGCTCTGCCACCGTGCACTGAATAATAATAATTATAAAATAATAATTGAATAGCAACAACAAAAAAATCATTGCCCAATTTAATTGGACATTGCTCGCCATAATGTACACCACTTTTCTTTTACTAAAACATGTGACGTGGTGATGTTTTTCGTTTCGTAAGTGCCAAACCGTCTCACTGTCCACGAGGTAAACAGAGACCAGAGCACTCAGAACTGCCACATCGATCAATACAAGGCAGGAAACGGCTTCTCCTCCTCATCACATTATCCTCCTCCATCTCCTCCATCTCCTCCATCTCCTGCTGTCCTCCATCAGCCTCAACTCAATTTAAACCCACCTCTGTCCACACATTTACGCCTCAGAGACATCCAGGACGGCCTGTTTACCCAGAGCAAACAGACCCCCGCAGACCCCCGCACCGCCGGCCCACTCTGTGCACACAAACCCGGGCGGCAGACGGACCACAGCGGCCCCTCCAGAGGTCCGGCCCACCGAGCGCGGTCCATCAAACAGCCCAAAACCAACAGAGCCAAGGGTGGGCACAATAACTGACACCGGCCTCTTCTGTTTGAGTGTTTGAGGAAGAGAGTCAGAGCTGCACGAGCGCAAGGAAATGTACGAGTGCCATTTTTTGTGCAGTTTTTGTCACTTTTAGATGCGTTTTTGTGGCTTTGAGTCACTTTAAGATGCGTTTTTGTGACTTACATTGGTGTTTTTGTTGCTTATAGTCTTGTCTTTTGTCACTTAGTCATATTTTTGTCACTTTAAGATGCGTTTTTGTGGCTTTTAGAACCGTTTTTGTGGCTTTGAGTTACTTTAAGATGCGTTTTTGTCATTTATATTCGTGTTTTTGTTGCTTATAGTCTTGTCTTTTGTCACTTACAGTCACATTTTTGTCACTTTTAGATGCGTTTTTGTGGCTTTGAGTCACTTTAAGATGCGTTTTTGACACTTAAACTCGTTTTTTGTTGCTTATAGTCTTGTCTTTTATCACTTACAGTCACATTTTGTCACTTTTAGATGCGTTTTTGTGGCTTTGAGTCACTAAGATGCGTTTTTGACACTTAAACTCGTTTTTTGTTGCTTATAGTCTTGTCTTTTATCGCTTACAGTCACATTTTTGTCACTTTTAGATGTGTTTTTGTTGCTTTGAGTTGTGTTTAAGTCACTTATAGACATGTTTTTGTCGCTTTTATTTGAGTTCTGTCACTTACAGTTGCATTTTTGTTACTTTTAGTCACGTTTTAGTCACTTTAAGATGCGTTTTTGATACTTATATTTGTGTTTTTGTTGTCACTTACAGTCACATTTTTGTCTTTTTTAGACTAGTTTTTGACAACTATATTTGCGTTTTTGTTGCTTATAGACATTTTTGTCGGTTTTAGTCATGTTTTAGTCAAATTTAGTCACGTTTAAGTTGCTTGTTGTGGTGTTTTTGTCACTGCCAGTCACGTTTTTAGGCTTATGGTCATGTTCGTCCCTTTAAGTCATGTCTTAATCACTTTTAGATGTGTTTTTGTCGCTATTTTGACGCTTTTTGTCTATTTTGTTTCCATTTTTGTCACTTAAAGTTGCACTTTTGTTGCTGTTTGGCACGTTTTTGTCAAATTTAGTCACATTTAATTTGCTTATTGTGGCGTTTTTGTCACATTTTGTCATGTTTTTGTCACTATTAGTCACGTTCTTGAGCCTTACGGTCGTGTTTGTCCCTTTCAGTCACGTTTAATCACTTTTAGATGCGTTTTTGTTACAATTTGATGCTTTTTGTCAATTTTGTTCCATTTCTGTCACTTATAGCTGTACTTTTATTGCTTTTAGGCACGTTTTTGTCAAATTTAGTCACGTTTAAGTTGCGTATTGTGGCGTTTTTGTCACTATTAGTCACGTTTTTGAGCCTTACAGTCGTGTTTGTCCCTTTAAGTCACGTTTTAGTCACTTTTAGATGCGTTTTTGTCACAATTTGACGCTTTTTGTCAATTTAGTTCCATTTCTGTCACTTACAGTTGCACTTTTAGGCACGTTTTTGTCACTTTCAGCTGCGTTAGGATTAGTTTGTGTCACTTTTACTGCGCAGCCCCGGTGAGTAAGATGTACGTCGAAAACAAGAAGTTGAAAGAGTTCGGCGCGAGACTTTGAAGCGAGCGCTGAAGGTCGAGACAAAAGCGGGGAGCGAGTGGAGACAGGCGCAAAGTACAATGTGAAAATGCAGGTGCTCCGTAGATGTTTGGACGGTTCAAAAGAGCGCGCTGCACAAAGGAGCTTTACAATTCTTTTCAAATAATTGCCGCTTACTTTATTGAAAAAATAAAAACTCAAGGCTGCCGTAAGTGGATCTCCTTTTTGAAAAGAGGCCAATCTTTTTCTAATTTGCATGCATTTTTACACGGGTTTACTTTGAAGCTGCATGAGAAACGACACAAAGAAGGCAACGCAAGACAGACAAAAACACATCTAAAAGTGATTAAAATGTGACTTAAAGGGACAAACACGACCATAAGCCTTAAAAATGTGACTAATAGTGACAAAAATGTTACAAAATGCGACAAAAACACCACAATAAGCAACTTAAACATGACTAAAACCGACAAAAATGTGTCTATAATCGACAAAAACGCGACTAAAAGTGACCAAAACATGACTATAAGCGATAAAGTGACAAAACTATGTGACAAAACTCCAATAAAAGCCACAAAAACGTGTATAATCAACTTAAAAGCAACTCAAAGCCACAAAAACGCATCTAAAAGTGACAAAAACAAGTCTAAAAGTGACAAAAATGTGTCTATAAGCGACAAAAACGCAACTAAACGTGACCAAAACATGACAATGAGCGATAAAACTTGGATTTTTATCACATTTACTCACGTGATTGACACTTTTAGTCGTGTTTTCGTCACTTTTAATCACGTCTGTCACTTATAGTTGTGTTTTTGTCACTTTTATTCACATGTTTGTCACTTCTAGTCGTGTTTTTGTCAGTTGTAGTCATGTTTTTGTCACTTTTATTCACGTTTTTGTCACTTTTAGTCGTGTACACTCTGTATATAGTCTATCTTAGTCTATTTTATTTTTAATTTTATGCATGCCTTTTATATATCACATTTTATATTTTATCCTTTGCTTTATGTTGCACCTACGCCAAGCAAGTTCCTACGCTTTTTGTCACATTTCACTGACAATGGCAATAAACAATTTCTGATTCTGATTCTGAATCTGTTTTTGTCACTTTTAGTTCAGTTTGTCACTTATAGTCGTGTTTTTGTCACTTTTAGTTGCGTTTTTGTCACTTTTAGTCACATTTGTCACTTACAGTCATGTTTTTGTTACTTTTATTTACGTTTTTGTCACTTACAGTCGTGTTTTTGTCACTTTTAGTCACATATTTGTCACATACAGTCGTGTTTTTGTCACCTTGACTCACGTGTTTGTCACTTTTAATCATGTTTTTGTCTCTTGTTTCTGAACATACTTTAATAAATCTAAACTACAGGATTAGGAGTTTTTCAACCACAATCAAACCGTGCATTTTTTTGTTTATGAACTCAAATTATCACAGCTTTCGACTAACTATACAGCCCTAGCTTTGCGCCAGTTTTTGTTTCATGTAGACAAACCCAGTAATGACAGAGACATAAACCGGGTCAACAAATCTGAGGGTGAATTCTCCCAGAGTCTGAGGCAGATTCTTGCACACATGCCTCCTCCTCGCGCACACATTCTGCTGCTTATAGACTCTGCAGCCAGCTGTCGGAGATCTGAGCGAGGTCTACCGCACCACCACCTGTCCCCGCTCCACCGGCCCCTCCTCCTCCACCAGCTCCGCCCAAACTCGCCGTCCTCCACAGTCACCCCTCGCTTTGTTCTGTCTCCGTCTGCTCCGTCATCTCCCGCCGTCGTGTGGTGAACATCAAGGGTTTCTCTGCTCTTCTTTCATCTTTAAACTGTTTTATGACACGTGTGTGACTCTTCAGGCTGGTTTGAAGAACACGTATTATGATCAATTTACTTTTTTAAGCTTTAAATCATGTTGTATTGTTGTCTCTTTGCCAAAAAATAATAAATAAAAACAAATGTTCAACGTGTTTGTCACTTTTACTCACGGATTTGTTACTTTTAGTTGTGTTTTTGTCACTTTTACTCACGTTTGTTACTTTTAGTTGTGTTTTTGCCACTTTTAGTCATGTTTTTGTCACTTTTACTCATGTTTTTGTCACTTTTAGTCGTGTTTTTGTCACTTTTACTCACGTGTTTGTCACTTTTACTCACGTGTTTGTCACTTTTACTCACGTGTTTGTTTCTTTTACTCACGTGTTTGTCACTTTTAGTTGTGTTTTTGTCACTTTTACTCACGTGTTTGTCACTTTTAGTTGCGTTTTTGTCACTTTTACTCACGTGTTTGTCACTTTTAGTTGTGTTTTTGTCACTTTTACTCACGTGTTTGTCACTTTTACTCACGTGTTTGTCACTTTTACTCACGTGTTTGTCACTTTTACTCACGTGTTTGTCACATTAACTCACGTGTTTGTCACATTAACTCACGTGTTTGTCACATTAACTCACGTTTTTGTCACTTTTACTCACGTGTTTGTCACTTTTACTCACGTGTTTGTCACATTAACTCACGTGTTTGTCACATTAACTCATGTGTTTGTCACTTTTACTCACGTGTTTGTCACATTAAATCACGTGTTTGTCACAATAACTCACGTGTTTGTCACTTAAACTCACGTGTTTGTCACTTTTACTCACGTGTTTGTCACATTAACTCACGTGTTTGTCACATTAACTCACGTGTTTGTCACTTTTCCTCACGTGTTTGTCACTTTTAGTCGTGTTTTTGTCACTTTTACTCACGTGTTTGTCACTTTTACTCACGTGTTTGTCACTTTTCCTCACATATTTGTCACTTTTACTTACAGGTTTATCACGTTTACGCATGTGTTTCATTTTGACTCACGTGTTTGTCACTTTTAGTTGTGTCTTTGTCACTTTTACTCACGTGTTTGTCACTTTTAGTTGTGTCTTTGTCACTTTTACTCACGTGTTTGTCACTTTTACTCACGTGTTTGTCACTTTTACTCACGTTTTTTGTCACTTTTACTCACGTGTTTCACTTTTACTCATGTGTTTGTCACTTTTAGTCGTGTTTTTGTCACTTTACTCACGTGTTTGTCACGTTTACTCATGTGTTTGTCACTTTTAATCATGTTTTTGTCACATTTACTAAAGCGATTGACACTTTTAGTCACATTTTTGTCCCATTCAGTCAGCTTGTTCTCTCCGTCTGCTCCGTCATCTCCCGCCGTCGTGTGGTGAACATCAAGGGTTTCTCTTGATCCTGAAGTCGACGTATGATGCAAAATCTGCTTCTTTCATCTTTAAACTGTTTTATGACATGTGTGACTCTTCACACTGATTTAAAGAACACGTATTATGATGAATTAACTTATTTAGACTTTTAATCATGTTGTATTGTCGTCTCTTTGCCAAAAATAATAAATAAAACGCACAAATGTTCGAGGTTTATGTCACTTTTACTCATGCGTTTTTCACTTTTAGTTGTGTTTTTGTCACCTTTAGTCGTGCATTTGTCATTTTTACTCACATTTGTCACTTTTACTCAAGTGTTTTTGTCACTTTTACTCATGATTTGTTATTTCTAGTCGTGTTTTTATCACTTTTAATCGTGTTTGTCACTTTTAATCAGGTGTTTGTCATTTTTAGTCACATTTTCGTCACATTTATGTCACGTTTTTTTCACGTTCAGTTTGTTCTTTCTCTCCGTCTGTGTGTGACTCAAAAAAAACATACTTCACGCTGATTTAAAGACACGTATTATGCAAAATTTACTCTTTTAAGCTTTTAATCATGTTGTATTGTTGTCTCTTCGCCACAAAAGTACATAAAAACGTACAAATGTTCGACTTTTTTCACTGTCAAACTTAATAATCATAGTTGTATTTTGATAATCACAATTTTTATTATTTAGACTTTGAAACACACATGAACAAAGACTTTTATAACAAAGACAGTGACATAATTAAATCAAAACGATCTGATTTTCATTAATAATACACTTATCATTATTATCCTCCATCTCAGTCTCTAAATTTCAACCTTTATTTGGTTAAAATGTGTTCCAAATGCCTCAACGTACAACAGAAACCATCATTTGACGTCGAGAGCTAAAACAATCGTCAGTTGCAGCCGCAGTATTTGACGCTGATAAGTTCGTTCTTCACTTTTATCAGCTCCACTCGTCCCGTTCATCGTCCTGACGTCGCCAGAACCCAGACGTTTCATCTCTTTGCGTCATTTACCCTCAGAGTCCTGGCGTAAACTCAGCTAATCCCACCGAGAGGCTGGCGAGGGCCCAGAGGAGGACACGGTAAACAGAGGCCGGGCCGCTGACCTCGCTGCACAAACACACCGTCATTGACCCCAAGGCTGCGCTTCTTATCTGGCAACCCGGCTCAATCCCCCGAAATCTCAGTCCGGGCCGGTCCAGAGTTTGTTTATGTGCTTTGGGGGCAGTTGCTTTGGTATTTTACGTCTCAGAATAACGTTTAGTTCATATAAACGGAGAAAAACTTCCAATTGTATCACTATAACTCTCAGTTTGCCCTGGTTACGTTCTGTGTTCTTTAACATTTTCATTTTTGTGTCTAACAGATCTTTCCCAATGTTTCTGCAGGATTATCATATCTCAACACACTCATTCAGGCTACGTAACTTTATTTTTTCGAAAATATCTCAAAAAACACAAACAAAAGCAATATATAGTCATTTAATTGCCATTTTAAACAGAGGACACTACGATAAAGAGTGATTTTTTATCTTTCTTTTTTCTTTCTTTTATTTATTTATTTTACAAAAACTGCAATAAAAAAAGAACGGCCAATCATTAAAGCACCAATAAAACTCCAATAAAAATAGAAATCTCATTCAATTTGAACGCTTTTGTGGAAAATATTTCAGTATTTGTCATTTTCCTACAGCTATGTTGTAAAGTTTTGTATTTATATTGGTCAGTAAATTATTAAAAATAATAAAGCGAGTAATACATGTTTGGTAAATGTGTCAGGCAGATGTAGTTCTGTGATTCTGAGTTTTTAAAGTTGGACCAAACATGAATGGATATTGTTTTAATGGCCGTTTAAAGTAGAGGCCCTTAAAATCAAGAGTAAAAGTGAACAGAGGGTTAATTTGCTATTATTATTTTAGTTTTTTCCCCTTTATGTTTGTACAGTTTGAACAGAATTTGATGATATATGGAATTATGACTTCACATGAACAAAAACACTTTTAAATCGGTGGTGGAAAGTAACGAAGTACAAAAGTAAAAATACTGTACTTAAATGTTTTATGTATCTGTTCTTTACTTAAGTACATTCTATTCACCTTATTCCTGAAGTTGCCGTACGCGCCGCCGTCTTGTTTCCGTTGTAGTTCACACGGAGCAGACGAGCTCAACAGAAAATAAGTTCTACTCGACTAAAAAGACGTTTTCAGGAAATCGTTGTGTTGTGACTTGTTGTTGCTCGTGTTCATTAAACATTTTACACAAATCAATCTACTTTATGTAACATTTTAGCGTCAGACTTTTCCCTCATTCATCATTAGCTTTAACGGAGTTCTCGTCAAACGGAAGTGCGTTTACAACAAAAGTGCAAAAAACTGCAAAAGTGAGTGGGGCAGAATGAGGTGAATAGTAGATACTTTTACTTCTCTACATTTCAGAGCAGTATCTGTACTTTCTGCTCCAATACATTTTTGAACTGGACTGAAAAGTAAAAGTATATTTTCTTAAGGTTTTAGACCTGATGAAAAGACGAAGGGGTTTATTTTTTAACACATTTATGGCGACATCTTGTATCTTGTTTTTCTTTTCTAGTTCCTTTTGAAGAAACAAAAAGCCTCTAAAGAGAAAAATAACCCGGAAAGTTGTCTTTAACGACCAAAACTCAACAGAATAAATCAATCAAGATACAATTTGACGCTTTAATAGTTCTGCAAACCAAAAATAATCACTTTTTACTCTTAAAGTACATTTTAAAGGAGTGATGTGATACTTTTACTTTCACTCCAAGTACTTTTTGCTCTTGTTTCTGTCATTTTACTTGAGTAACAAAATGCAGTACGTCATCCACTGCTTTTTATTGTGACTTTCATGCATGTTTTGTTGTTTTCTCCTTCTGATCGCCTTCGTCCTCTCCGTCTCCGTCTCGTCCAAACAGGATCCCCCACAGCGCCGACTCTGCAGGTGGGGCCCCCGAGTTAATTCCCTCAGTTTCGGGCCCTTAATGTCTTATCGATCGCAGTCCGGACAGAGATGCAGAGAGCGAAGTGCGCTTTCTGGACGGAATGAGTTCATCTCCGTGTCCGGGGCCCACGCGGAGTCTGCCGGGCCCTCGGAGGAGCCGGCCGGGCCCCGAGAAGACGGGGCTCAGCTGGAGGTGGGAGAGGGCGAGGGGTACGGAGTCAGAGCCCACGGCCGGGTTGAAATCATGATAAGCTGCTGGTGTTACAGAGCACACGGCAAAAATGAACGTCTAGATGAGGTAAACACCAGTAAACAATGCAATTTTAAATGTTTAAGTCTGCTGTTTTTGTGAAATCGATGTATCGTGATTCATTGTTTGTGTCTTTAATGCAGCTGTCTGTTCAAACACACTTTTTCTCCTGATGTTTAGCCTCTGAAGCCTCTGAGCAGATGACCAGATGACTTTATTTACCTCTTATAGACAAGGGCTGCACAATTAAATGAAATCGACACAAAAAGCAAAAAAAAAGTGATAAAAATGCGCTCAAAAGCAACAAAAACACGCCTGCGAACAAGAAACACAACTCAAGAGCGACACAAACGTAAAAAAGACGTGACAAAAAATTACAAACATTCATTTAAATATGAACAACACAACTGAACGTGACAAAACTAAAAAGCAATAAAACAAAAAATAGATTTGCGATTCAAACCTAAATTGCAAATCTAATCACAATGAGATATTTTTCTTAAATGGTGCAGCTCTGTTAAAGGCAATAGAAAAAAATAAAGTGAACATGAATCGAGATAAAACTGAAATCATGATCTGGTCCCAAGAAATCATCATCTTTGGTCATATCGCCTGGTTCTAGTTTCATCATCTTTGGTCATATCGCCTGGTTCCAGTTTCATCATCTTTGGTCATATCGCCTGGTTCTAGTTTCATCATCTTTGGTCATATCGCCTGGTTCCAGTTTCATCATCTTTGGTCATATCGCCTGGTTCTAGTTTCATCATCTTTGGTCATATCGCCTGGTTCTAGTTTAAGTAACGTAAACAAATGTCTATATTTGTATCTCTTTTGTACATTTCATGGATGAATTTGATGATGAAACGATAAATGTTTTTTTTTTATTTTTTTTTTATTACTCTTTAAAAATTGATTTAGACTAACCCTCTCTTTAGAGTCAGATTTCTCACGTTCGTCTCTCAAACTTTCCCCGCGCTGTAAAAATAGCACACACTCAATCAGGAGCCAAATTAAGAAGCCAAAGTTTCCAGAAAAAACCCGTAAAACCCGAATGGCGGCGCTGCTAACGAGCCGCAGTTCCTCCTGGAGACTTTCCGCCTCTCGCCGCATGAACACGGACCCGGAGCACGGGCGGGATCGGGATCGGGCGGCGGCGGCGGGAGCAGGGGCTGATGGGTAACGCAGCTGTGGGGAGCCGCGGTTGGACGGTGGAGGCCGGTGTTTGGAGACCGTCGGAGCAGAACCGTTCCGCCCGACGGAGCCAAAGTAAAGTACACGTTAGGGCTGAAAATGGAAAAGGGATCAGCGCGGCAGACGGAGCGGGATCCAGTCCGAGCGGCGTTTGAGGAGGACGAGAGCGACGTGGAAATGAGCGGAGGATTTCTGTTCTTACGTGCTTTATTTTGAGTGTCGTCAAGAGAGGTTCGGTGTGTGGAGCAGAGCTTTTCCGTATATACTGTATAATCATTTAAATATGTTTTGTTTAACTCGTAGAACAAGTTCGGTCATTATTTTCCATATTTGCTGCCGTGCTGTCATTTTTGCGACGATAGTGTTATTTTATGCACTTATACTCTGCAAAAACACATTTCTAGATGAGTTAAAATGTGTTGATTTCAGGATATTAATCTGAATTTCAGTCGTTTTGACTCGTTAAGATCAGTGGAGACGATTTATTTGATGGAACTAGATTATTTTACTTGTTTCAAACCGTTTGTGACTTGTTTCAATACATTATTTCTTACTTTAATCCAAATTATCTGTCAGTGGTTAAGATCATTTTACTTACCCGACTGACAAATGTATTTTATTATTTTAAGCAAAATTATGGTCTGATCATCAGAAATACCTTGAAACCAGTGAAATATTCTGCATCACATCAACAATTAAATCTCATCGAGTCAAAACTTCTCAAATCCAGATAAAAATGATCAATTCAAGCCATTTTAAGCTTGAATAGATTTACATTTTAGATCATTTGGATTGAAGTAAGAAATAATGTGTTGAAACAAGTCACAAACGGTTTGAAACAAGTAAAATAATCTAGTTCCATCAAATAAATCGTCTCCACTGATCTTAACGAGTCAAAACGTCTGAAATTCACATCAATATCCTCAAATCGAGACATTTTAACTCATCTAGACATTCGTTTTTGCCGTGTGTTTATCTCATCCATCACACGAGAACTGAGCGGCTAAAAGGACGTCCACAAGCCCCGATCCTGATCCTCAGACGGGACGCGAGCGCAGACCCGCCCCCCCTCTCTCAGGACATCCAACACCGGGCCCCTCGCTCGTCCCCCTCAGCTCCGTGTCTCCTGGAGGACGTTTGAATGGGACCCTCTCTGCTCTTACACATGAGCCTGTCTTTTATCTGCGTCTCCTGCCGGTGTCGGGTTCCGGGGCAGGGGCCTCGGGGAGGGCGCCACACCCGCCTCAGAGGGGTCACCCGGGCACAATGCGGAGGTGAGGGCGGGTCTGCGGCTTTGGGTGTCGGTCGGTGCGGGCTGGAGTCTTTGTTTGCGACAGTTTGGCCACTTTGTCACCTGGTCGTACGGTTTTGTCCGGTTCAAAGTGGAACGCTGTCGTATTGTTCTGTCGGGACCATGGACCGCTAGCAGTTATAGCGGCTAAAGTGGAGATAGCAGTTATTCACCTTATTCTGCCCCGCCCGCTTTTGCAGTTTTTTGCACTTTTGTTGTAAACGCACTTCCATTTGACGAGAACTCCGTTAAAGCTAATGACGAACGAGGGAAAAGTCTCGCCGCTAAAATGTTACATAAAGTAGATTGATTTGTGTAAAATGTTTAATGAACACGAGCAACAACAAGTCAACAACGCACCGATTTCCTGAAAACGTCTTTTTAGTCGAGTAGAACTTATTTCCTGTTGAGCTCGTCTGCTCCGTGTGAACTACAACAGAAACAAGACGGCGGCGCGTACGACAACTTCTGGAATAAGGTGAATAGGGCTAAAGTGGAGCTAGCAGTTATAGTGGCTAAAGTGGAGCTAGCAGTTATAGCTGCTAAAGTGGAGCTAGCGGTTATAGCAGCTGAAGTGGTGCTAGCAGTTATAGCGGCTAAAGTGAAGCCAGCAGTTATAGCAGCTGAAGTGGAGCTAGCAGTTATAGCGGCTAAAGTGGAGCGGGCAGTTATAGCGGCTGAAGTGGAGCTAGCAGTTATAGTGGCTAAAGTGGAGCCAGCAGTTATAGCGGCTAAAGTGGAGCTAGCAGTTATAGCGGCTGAAGTGGAGCTAGCAGTTATAGCGGCTAAAGTGGAGCCAGCAGTTATAGCGGCTAAAGTGGAGCTAGCAGTTATAGTGGCTAAAGTGGAGCTAGCAGTTATTGCGGCTAAAGTGGAGCTAGCAGTTATAGCGGCTAAAGTGGAGCTAGCAGTTATAGCGGCTAAGGTGGAGCTAGCAGTTATAGCGGCTAAAGTGGAGCTAGCAGTTATATCAGCAAAAGTGGAGCTAGCAGTTATAGCGGCTAAAGTGGAGCCAGCAGTTATAGTGGCTAAAGTGGAGCCAGCAGTTATAGCGGCTAAAGTGGAGCTAGCAGTTATAGCGGCTAAAGTGGAGCTAGCAGTTATATCAGCTAAAGTGGAGCTAGCAGTTATAGTGGCTAGAGTGGAGCTAGCAGTTCTAGCGGCTAGAGTGGAGCTAGCAGTTATAGTGGCTAAAGTAGAGCTAGCAGTTATAGCGGCTAAAGTGGAGCCAGACTCCATATTTGTAAATCCGAGTGCGTATCGTGACAACCACACGGACCAATCAGGAGGAGGTTGCTAACGGTTTCTGCCCCTCGGTAGGAAGAGACGGTGGCAACGAGCGGCGCTAGCTGTCAATCAAACCTGTTGCTAACACGAGCGAAACCGGCCCCTGGAAAAGGAAGCACCTGATTGGTCAGTTATTATTGTAATAACTTGATTTATGAACAACCAACGAGAAAAAAACACCAGGATCATGTGGAGTGAGTCAGACGGACATTTTAGTTCCAGATGTGAGTTTGACAGAAACAGTTACAGAGTAAAGGGCTGCAGTGTCCCAATAGAAAGTGAATTATCAGCTCGGCTTCATGGAGCCAGGAGCCTCCATAGCTGCTTCCTATTTGGAACGCGGCGGCTAGCATGCTAACGCGGTCCACTGATATGTACAGTCTATGGCCGTGACTCAAAAAAGGCTGAAAAACACTGGACTACTTTACCTTTTTGAATTGTTCTGAGCAACTTCTGCACCCAAAAAGAACACAAATCTATCACTATTGCCAAATTTAAATGGCACAGAGATTATTTGCCTCAGTTTATACCTTTTTTTCTTTCTTTTTTTTACTAAATGGTCTGATTCGGTGGTGTGCCATGGTCGTTTAGTCGATTAATCGGTCAATGGTGTCTCAGTCGACCAACATTTTTATCAGTCGACTAATTATTTCATTTCCTTTCAACGATTTATGTGGCAAGAACAGCAAAAACGAGAAGATTTACAGTGAATTAGCTGAAGATTATGAAGTAAATCTGTGTCTCTAACAAATAAATCAACAGTTTACTTGTACTTTTATGTATAAATTGTTATTTTTGCATGAACTCCTGTGCAGTTTGGGTCTTTTGAGTGCAGTTTGGGTCAGATACACGGAGGTACTTCACAGTTTTTATGTATTTTGGCCACACCCCCTTTTAGTCGACTAATCGGTCGATGGGGCGGGTCTTTAGTTGTTTTGTCGCCGTCTTTTCGTGCATATTTTCCAACGTAGCCTAATTTTCTTCCCACTTTTCAAACATAAGCCCGACCTTTCTCATAAACACTGTTGTTGTTTACGCCCGAGTCAATGGTTATGTTTATGATTATGAACATTGCGCGGGTGCCGTTAGCTCTCGTTAGCTGCCGTTAGCTCCAGCTGCAGCAGGTGTTTCCCATTTCCCCGTCACTTTTCCCGCTCGCTGCTTTTACATTCTTTTTTACACGCTCTGTTATTAGTCCAACGCCGCCGACATGCTAATTGCTAATGCAGTGTGTGTGCGAGTCCTGCTGAGATCATGAGCCTCCGACGCACTTCGGACGATAACCACACGCTCACACAACGTCCCATAATGCACACAACCTCATGAACTTCAGGGCTATTTTGGGACGCGAGCTCACGTCCCTGAAGGAGGAGCGCGTTTTCGGCCCGAGTGAAAATGTCATGATTAAATTAGCTTCTGCCGTAAACCAAGGACGATAAGACGACTGCACAGAGGTGACATAAACAACGATTGTGCTGATGTTTAGCATTAAATCAGGCATGTCCAAACTAAGGCCCGGGGGCCAAATGCGACCCTCAGACCAATTTTTCTTGGCCCTTAGTCTTCCTGGTGAACTGGCCCACATTGTCCTGATAAGTACTATTTACAGCACATTTCAGATTTTCTACAATTCCAACCTAAATAACTAACATTTTGGTGCGACACAGACCTGATATTAAGGCACTGAGACTGAATGTAGATGTGGTGGAGCTTAAAACATCAGATAAATGCAGCTTTTTTTAACGTTTCACGATTGATTTGTGGCCCTCTGCTTGGTCTATATTTCAATATGTGGCCCTCGATGGAAAAAGTTTGGACACCCCTGCATTAAACTATGACATATGTAGGTAATATTTCTATAAACAATAAAAAAAACATTACATTTGAAAGTTATTTGCCTGAATGACAGTTGTTATTTACTTACAGCACTTACTACAGTCTAACGAAGTGGTTCCCAACGACCCATATTTTACACGTTTACGAGGTTATCGACTCAATTATCCTCCTCCTCCCAGGACGCTACTGTCTTTGAAGAAAAAATATTATTGTTTTCTGTTTAATAAATAATTTTTAAAGTAATCAATAAGTTAACATGGCAATAATGATAATAAAATACTTTTAATTTAATGCATTTAAAATTCAATTCTCTAATTACTAGGGCTGTGTATCTTTAGGCGTTTAGTCGATTAATCGGTCGATGGTGGCTTAGTCGACCAACATTTTTATCAGTCGACTAATTATTTTATTTGTATTCAACAAATTTATGTGGCAAGAACAACAAAAATTAGAAGATTTACAGTGATTCAGCTGAAGATTTTGGAGTAAATCTGTGTCTCTAACAATTAAATCCACTGTTTACTTGTACTTTTCTGTATAAATTGTTATTTTTGCATGAACTGTTGTGAAGTTTCGGTCTTTTGAGTGCAGTTTGGGTCAGATACACGGAGATACTTCACAGTTTAGGTATATTTTTGCCACGCCCCCTTTTAGTTGATTAATCGGTCGATGGGGCGGGTCTTTAGTCGACCAAGAATTGCTTTAGTCGACTACAGCCCTGCTAATTACAATTTACAAAATCTAGTTCCGATCTCTTTTCTAAGAATTCCTGGGGACCCGCTATGACTGGTCCACAGGGCTGTAGTCGACTAAAGAAATTCTTGGTCGAAAGGGGTGTAAAATATATATAAAAACTGTAAAATATCTCCATGTATCTACAACAAACTGCACTCAAAAGTCCACAACTGTAGAGGAGTTCATGCAAAAACGTACCAGGAGACAGTGTATTTATACGTTAAGACTCCAAAATCTTCAGCTAATTCAATTCATATCGTCTTGATTTTGCCATATGAATAATTTTATAATAATTCAATACAAACAAAATTATTAGTCGACTGATAAAAATCTTGGTCGACTGAGATACCATCGACCGACTAAACGACTAAAGCGGTGATTCCTAACCTTTTTTGTCTCGAGTGCCCCCTAAGCTTTGTTTCCCACTTAGAGTACCCCGTAACTTGAGTTTCGGGCAAATAAATTGGTGTTACTAGTCGAATATAGACAATTATTATGATTATATATTTTGTTTTAATTATATTTATGGTCTAAGACACTCCAAAAAGATGCTAAATTTATAACTAATGACACTTTTTTATTCAGATAAAAGTATATTTCATCTTCATTTAAAACCTGAAACTATTCCAAGTGCCCCCTGGTCATTCTTTACGTAGCCCTTGGGGTCCCCGTACCCCTGGTTGGGAAACACTGGACTAAACTAAACTACTGGTCTAACAACCTAATTACATACATTCTTACGCACTTATTTACTTTAAGACTTTTATTAATTGCGTAAACTCATGAGAATTTCTACAGATTTTCTAACATGAATCTGCGTATCCCAATCGCTGAAGGAGCACCTCGTTTCCACCCAGCGTTGTTGTTGCCGCGCTGAAATTAGCTTACGCCGTAACCAAGGACGATTAGATGACAATTGGATGCGCTCCGGTGTTGGCCCGCGGACAGATGGCGCGCCTCCGTATCCTCGCACTTCATTTGTGAGCAGAGCGGCACGGGCCGGATCATTATCACTCCAGAGGTCCCCTGTCCACTGACCCATGCTAACGCTCGGGCCGCGGCTAGCACAACAACTGACAAATATGGATAACGTCTCACTTAGCGCTAATTTGGCTGCGCTAATTGGGTCTTCTGCGGAGGAGCGGACGCTGGAGGCGAGGCGGGTGTAAGTGTCTTGCCCCAGGACGCGATCATAGAGAGTTAGAGTGTGCTGGGGTCAAAATGCTAAGCTAACCTTTTAAGTAAGTGGTAATTGCGCTAATTACTGAGTGCAATCCACCTGCTAGCAATGGCAAAATAGTAAACGCAAACATACTTGTCACAAAAAACTACTTAAAAAAATATATTACTGAAATGATTATGGAAAGTAACCAAAATAGAAAGATAGAACATTACTTTAGTTAGATTTATCTTGAGATTAAATTATTTATTTTGAGATTTTGGGCATATCATATAAAATTGTTGGTTACAAAAATGAAAAATGCCCCTCAAACGTGACTTAAATTGGTGGGAGGGCACCTGTGGAAAACATTTATCTCAGTTCTACATTCGTGAAGTTGCAGTTTGGGAAGAAAAGTTCAAAATAAAAGTTTAAAACGTAGTGCTGTAGAAGCTCTAAACAGAGTCAGTCTGTGATGTCATCAAAAGGCGACGTACCGTGGAAAATTCAAGGTTAATTCACCGCAACTGACACATTTTTCTGACACTTTAAACGGTCATTCAACAAAATAAATGTGTTGTCTGGTATTAATAGTTGTCAATTCCTAACTATTGTGTAATTTCTATGGATTCCGGCCCTTGTTTACAGTCTGGTTGCCACGGCAACAGTTGTGGAATCACCTCTAACTGTGTCGTATTTGCTGCTCATGTTCAACCAGGAAGTGACATCATAAACTTTACGTAAAAACTGTCAAACTGGGGACAAATAGGCAAAATGTTTAGTACTTAAAGCCCTTAAAGACCGTTGCCATGGTGAAATATACTGTGCACGGGAAAAGTCCTCAAAATGTTGCGTAAAATGAAAAAAACGGCGCATCTTAGCTTTTATTTCCTAACTTTTATCCGTGGAAATGTTGTTATGCTTAAATTAAGTTC
The DNA here is from genome assembly GCA_019453435.1 of Rhinogobius similis. Classification (NCBI taxonomy): domain Eukaryota; kingdom Metazoa; phylum Chordata; class Actinopteri; order Gobiiformes; family Gobiidae; genus Rhinogobius; species Rhinogobius similis. The sequence continues at coordinate 3,484,576 of CM033625.1, forward strand.
ATACGGTAAAAAGGAAACTGAAAGTAGTTTGTCCGTTGTTAGCTAGTTTGTTTGCAAATTATAGGGGGAGATAAAGGACACTTCAGCCCGCCCACAACAATGAATTTCCTCCTCAAACGGACTAAAATACATGTGATTCAAGAGGAGAAATGTAATAAGTTCGACTGCGTGTGATCCCAAAGTCTGTGTCAGTGAGAAATATGAGCGTAGCAGTTTATCTGGTTTTTGTTTACTTGATTTTCTTGTTCTAGACTGTAGCTTTTTCACATTTTAGTTGTGTTTTGAGCTTTTACAGGAGAACGTTTTATTATTCACCAAAGCAATTGTGCTACTCGCTGCTAAAATTCCAAATGTTGTGCTACACGCTGTCATTCTTAGCCTTATTTAACTGTTTTATTGGGCTTTTTGCTAACAACAATGCTGTTTTTGAATTGTCAGAAACATGGGGTGAATTACTTTGACATTTACGCTATAAAACATCAAATACCAATGTCCAAAAAAGCAGTTCAAAAACCAGAAGAATGCATAATGTAGACCCAAAATATTGCAGTGGGAACTAAAGTCTCTGAAGTCATCACAGTAAACCGCACGTGAAAATCCAACGACTGCACCGCAATTTTCCTCAGCATATCCCCAGAGCACAATTTTGACGACTTTGCCAAACTGTCTCCTGTAAATCCTCCAGCCTCCTTAATCCTGCACAAGTCCAGGTCCGGGATCAGGCTCGGACCACGGAGCATGACCGGAGGCTGGACCCGGGACCTGCTCCTGGTTTAATAATAAGACAGGAGGCTGGTCAGGGCGTCCCAACCACCAGCCAATACTTGTGTGTGAATTATCTACAAGACCGTCTTGAGTTGCAGGATTTCGTGTTTTTTTTTAAATAATTATGACTTCATTTGGTGCAAGATTCCACACTTGTGGTAAAGATTTATTGTAGTTTTACGTCGGGCAAGTGGCAGTTTGTGACGAAAAGTGGAAAATGTGCAGTGTTTTTTTGAAAAATAGTCCGTCTAACTATGTCGTCAATGCACAACATTTAATTAAAAGGGGAATTTACTCACAAAGAAAGCTGTTTTAAACGTTAATTTGACAAAATTGTATATTTTTACACTTGTGGTAAATGTTTATTGTCGGTGAAGTGGCAGTTTGTGAAGAAAAGTTGAAAATGACAAAAAATAGCACAGCGTTTTGAAAAATAGTCTGTCTAACTATGTCATCAATGGGCACAATTTGATTAAAAGCACAATTTACTCACAAAGAAAGCTGTTTAATTTGACAAAATAAAAAGGTCTTGTAGTATATTTTAACACTGGTAAATGTTTGTTGTAGTTTTACGTCGGTCAAGGGCAGTTTGTGAAGAAAAGTTGAAAATGACAAGAAAATAGCGCAGAGTTTTGAAAAATAGTCTGTCTAACTATGTCATCAAGATTTTTCTGAGTCAGCTAATCATTTTATTAAGATTCCAATTATATTTGTGACAAAAACAAGAAGATATGGAGTGAGTCGGCTGAAAATGTTGGACTTTAAAATATAAATACTGTATTTTTCTGTATAAATAGTTGTTTAAGCATGAACTCTTGTGCGGTTTTTTGAGTGCAGTTTCGGACAAATACATGGAGATAGTTTTGATATATTTTTGCCGCACTCTATCGGGCAGGTTTTTAGTCGACCACAAATTTCTTTAGTCGACTACAGCCCTTTTTTTTGTTCAGATAAAAGTATATTTCATCTTCATTTATAAACCTGAAACCATTCCCATTCCCCTGGTAATTCCTCACGTACCCCTAAGGTCCGCGTTCCCCTGGTTGAGAAGCACTGCTCTACACTGTATTAGTACCGTTCTCTCTCTTGGCAAACTCGTTCACCTGTCAGAGAGGTAAGAATAATGGCTCCGTCTGCACAATACACTTACTTTGGAGCAAATCCTTGAGAGCAGATTACTTCCTCGCTCTGAATAGTCGGCGAACATTATATTCCGTCTGTAATTATATGTTTGGAGGCATTAGCAGACAAAGCGCTGCCTTATGTAACCTCCTTCCCCTGAACACACCATTCCGACGACGCTGCGACTGGTCCGACCGCTTTACCCCATTGTTCTCTGTTCGCCGGTTCAAACCTGGAGGAGTTTGGAGGGTTTTTTTCCGCATTAATGTTTGCTTTAGTCCTTTAACTAATGTAGAAGTTTTGAAGTTGAAGGAGCTTCGCAAAAAATGTGCACGAGGTTCCAAAAGTATATCCCATTCATTTTTTTCAAGACTTTCTGAAACTGAATCAGTAATTAAAGTTTTTAATGTTTGTTGGTGGCTAATCAACTGCAGAAGACCTAGAATATTATTTAAAATTGGTTTCTGAAACGGCAGAAACCACAAAGTTAATAATAATAGTATATTTTCTTAACATATATCAAATTTTTACTCAATGTGCTATAAAAAACATGAACATTTCAAGAACACAGGGTAAAATCATGCACTATACAGTACATACACAAAGTAAAACTAAGTCAAAAAGAAAATTAATATAAAGTACAGTCTTCTTTTCCCGGAATTTTTGGACCGATGATTAAAATGTCAGTCATGTTGTCATTTGACTGCAGAAAATTTTGATCTTTCATTGATTGAAGCGCGAAACAGAAACGTATATCACAATGAGTGATGAAAACTTCCGCAAATAACAAAATGTCTTACTTTGATTTGAATAGAAACCGCTAACGCTGTAGTTTGGATTTGTACAAACGTGTTCTGGAACAAGCGACAAAAGAGTAACCAAACGCAAAAAAAATACGTTTGAACATGTCCAACACAAATGAACGTGACAAAAATGCAACTAAAAGAGACAAAATGGTTTAAAATGTTAATATTTGAACAGAATCCCATTATTAAACATAAATCAGAAATCTAATCAATCAGACTGGTCAGAAAAATCACAATTAGATATTTTTCCTAAATCGTGCAATCAAAAACTGCTAACACGGTAGTTTGGATTTGTACAAACGTGCTGTGGAACAAGCGACAAAAGAGTAAAATTGTGTAAAATGTTAAAATTTGAACAGAATCCTATTATTAAACATAAATCACAAATAAAATCACAATCACACTGGTCAGAAAAATCACAGTCAGATATCTTTCCTAAATCGTGCGGCACATATAGTACAGAAAACATCAAATCGAAATCATGATCTGGCCCCAAGAAAATCACGATAAATATTTTTAACCATGTCGCCCAGCCCTAACTTCCAAAACACTCCATTCGCACATGACTCTAACAGGTCCAGCTGCTTTCCCTATTGTTCCTGGTCCACGTGGCCCAGTGCCAGCGCCGTACTCCAGTTTGTGGGAGCTCCCGGTGAGAGCGTTTCAACACTTGGCCTTCCACCTCAGACGCTGTTGGTTTTGGCGAGCGGATGCTGCATGGGCAAAAGGACGTCGGCCTGTATGGGACATTCCAGGCTAATAACGCTTCGCAAAAATAACAATATGTTCATTTAGTGTTCGGAATGTATTTGAAAAATGTGAGTAAGAGCTAACCAGGTCAAAACTGTTGATTTTCAAATGTTTTTAGACCAAATACAATGATCTGTCTGCGTCTGTGTACGATTGAAATGAACAAACTGTGATTTTACCAAGTCTAAATCATGACTAAATGAGGACTAAATTGGGACTATGGGCGCATTCACACTTGTCCTTTTTTGGTCCTACCGTAGATTTGGTTTCTGCAAGTTGTAGTCCTGGTCTAGCCTTGGTTTAGTTCCCGTTTTGTTACAATTTTGATGTGATGATTGTGCAATTGTAAACACACAAAGACGTAATGGAACCAACGTCCAAACCAGGCCTAGAAACCGGTCAAAACCAGGACTAAATCAAGTATAAACAAAAAAGTTTTAAGCGGTTAAAATATGATTCTACCAAGGTCAAACGATGACTAAACCAGGACTTTTTAAAATTTCTCTTTTATTGTTGGTTACTTTTTTCTTATTGGTTTGGTCCTGTTCTAGTTCTGGTTTAGTCCTGGTCGAGTCTTGGTTTAGTTTCAGATTTAGTCCCAGTTTAGTCTCTACTGTGATTGTGCAAGCGTAAACCACCCTTAAAGAAACTAAAACAAGACTTGATCCACTTGAACTGGACCTAAACAAAGACCTAATAGAACCAGCTTTTAAACCAGGTCTCGAGCCAGAACAAAACCAGGACTAAAACCGGTCTAAACTCTAAAGTTTAAACCAGTTAAACAATGATTTTCCCGAGGTAAAGCCATGACTAAATCAGGAGTAAGGGTGCATTCACTCCTTGTTTTGTCCTGGTTTGGGCCCAGTTTGATGTAGATTTGGTTTGATCCAGTTCTTGTCATGGTCTAGTCTTAGTTTAGTACTGGGTTTAGTCCCAGTTTAGCCACTTTTTATTTATCTATTAAGCGTTAACGCACCCTTAAATAGAACTAAACCAAGACTTTATCCACTTGAATGGACCGTAACCAATGTCTAGAAACAGATTAAAGCCAGGACTAAAACAGGTCTAAAGGTACATTCACACTGGTCCTTGTTAGATCCAGGTTTGGGTCCAGTCCGAGCCCTAATGTAGATTTGGTTTGGTCCGGTTCTAGTCCTGGTTTGGTTTTGGTTTAGTTCTAGGTTTAGTCCCAATTTTGATGTGGCGATTGCTGAAGTGTTCACGCACCCTGGACCTAAACCAAAACTTAACGTAACCAACATCTAAACTAGGTCTAGAAACCAATCAAAACCAGGACTAAAACCGGCCTAAAAGTACATTCAAACTGGTCCTTTTTAGGTCCTGTGTTGGGCCCAGTCTGAGCCCTAATGTAGATTTGGTTTGGCCCAGTTTTAGTCCTGGTTTGGGTTTGGTTTAGTTTAGAATGTGGTGATTGCTGAAGTGTTTACGCACCCTAAGACACGACTAAAGAGAACCAAACCCAGACTTTTTCTACTTGAACTGGACCAGCACAACATCATTAACCGCAATATTTCAACCTTCCACGTCCCATTAATTATTCACGACTAAACCCGATCATATCCCGTGACCTCGACGTCCCTCAAGTCCCTCCGAGCTCGACCTTCTCTTTCTGCGCCAACATCCCACATTCATCACGCCGTTTGCCCATCGACCCATCGCTACCGACTGGAAACCGCGGCTTTAATTACACGCACGCCATTGATTTATGCTAACAGCCCGCAGCGCTAAATATGCTAGCATCGACAGACCACACACGCTACGTCCGCTCTGCGTGTGCGACGGTTATGAGCCCGATTGAAATGCACGGAGGAGGAGAGGATTAGCGGCGGAGAGTTTTGGCTGACAGGTTTGTGCCGAGGGGAAGGCAATTAGACAGGAGCTTCTTGGAGTCATTTGGAGATTAACAACTTCAAAACAGCCTCCAAGCAAACAACACGCCTAGCTACCGTTCAAGTCAGGATACACTGAGACTCGGGTCGAAAGGATATGTGAGAAGAACGCTGTAGCTAGGCCGGGGCAAAAAAATATAATCACGATTTCTTGGGGCCAGATAATGATTTCTAGTTTATCATGAGTTGTGGTTTTTTTTTTATTGTCTTTAATAGAGCTGCACGATTTAGGAAGAATATGTCATTGTGATTTTTCTGACCAGTTTTGCGATTATGATTAGATTTTCTATTCAGATTCACATTTTAAGCAGAATTGTGTTGATTTTAGTCACATTTCTGTCACATTCAGTTGTGTTCGTTGTGATTATGTGAGTCTTTGTCACTTTTAGTCACGTCTTTGTCGCTTTTAGTCATATTTTTGTCACATTCAGCTGGGTTTGTTGTATTTAAGTGAGTCTTTGTTACTTTTAGTCGCGTCTTTTTAGTTTTTAGACGCATTTTTGTCGCTTTTAGTCACATTTTTGTCACATTCAGTTGTGTTTGTTGTAATTAAGTGAGTCTTTGTCCCTTTAAGCCGCGTCTTTGTCACTTTTAGTTGCATTTTTGTCGCTTTTAGTCACATTTTTGTCACTTTTAGTCACATTTTTGTCACTTTCAGTTGGGTTTGTTGTATTTAAGTGAGTCTTTGTCACATTTAGTCACTTTTTTGTCACATTCAGTTGTGTTTGTTGTAATGAAATGAGTCTGTCACTTTTAGTCACGTCTTTGTAGTTTTTAGACGCTTTTTTGTCACTTTTAGTTGCGTTTTGGTGCATTGAGTTGAATTATTGTACTTAAGAGGTGTAAGAGGTAAATAAAGTCATCTGCTCAGAGGCTTCAGAGGCTAAACAACAGGAGAAAAAGTGTGTTTGAACAGACAGCTGCATTAAAGACACAAACAGTCAATCACAATATTGACGATGTCATAAAAATAGCAGATTGTCACAGGGACCAGCTCACGATTCGATTTTTATCACCGTATCGCCCAGCCCTAGCTGTAGCCGTCGCAGGGCACTGCTGAACGTTAGGAGTGAAGCACATTGGCCACTTATTAGGGCGAGCAGATTTTCAGGACTGGAAACTGGGACACACGTGGGTTGGTGTTGGCGTAATATAAATTGTGAAAAAGCAGGGGTTTTAAATACTTGAATGAATCTCTTTCATGTCCCGATTGTGAGTCAGTGTCTACGTCTGGTGCGTCTCGAGTTGGACAAAATCGGACCAATTGGGGATCTAACGAGGACAAATCAGTGGGTTTGGACAAATCTTCTGGGACGTATCCCTAGAAAATAGACCTCTAGTTATCTTTAATCTGGCTCACGAAAGATTTATGTCGATCTGGAAAGACTCGAGCTGAAAGCGGTCAGGAAATGGCGGAAAATAATTGAAGCTGATAGGCCAAAGCATCACAACAGTGGAACGGGCTGAGAAAACAAACTCTGGTAAGATCAAGTTGAGAGAAAAGCATAGACTTTCTTCATCAACACACAAAGCGGCTCTATGTGTATATTTTTAAAGAAAGTAGTATTTCTGAAAAATTAACCCAGAGTTCATTTGTCTTAATGTTTGTATTGGTTCGTTTGGGCGCTACGGCTTCGGTTTCCACCCAAACCACAACGCTGCCCTGTGATTGGTCTGGAGCAATCAGGGTTCGATGGGCCAACAGCTGTACGGATTCTCAAGAGTTATTTGTGAGCTGACAAATATTACGAAAATGACATTTGCTGGCCAGGTTAGGGCTTCCTATTCACCTTATTCTGCCCCGCCCACTTTTGCATCTTTTTATGTCTATGATCCGCGCTCTTGTAGTACGAACGGTGTTCGCGCAAATGACGAACGAGGGAAAAGTCTCACCGCTAAAACATTACATAAAGTAGATTGATTTGTGTAAAATGTTTAATGAACACGAGCAACAACAAGTCACAACGCAACGATTTCCTGAAAACGTCTTTTTAGTCGAGTAGAACTTATTTTCTGTTGAGCTCGTCTGCTCCATGTGAACTACAACAGAAACAAGACGGTGGCGCGTACGACAACTTCAGGAATAAGGTGAATACTGCCACAAAATAACGTGTGGAGAAGGAGGATTCAAATCACCAAATCTGTAGTAATGACCCAACATAGACACTATGATCTTGGGAAAGCTGTTTAACAAAAATACATTACAGTATTTAGCTTTGAAAATTTGAAAAGTATACATTTGCATAGGCCTGGGTGATACAGTGATAAAAATCGAATCGTGAGCTCATCCCTGTGACAATCTGCTATTTTTATGATTTCGTCGTTCGTGATTGACTGTTTCTCATTAATGCAGCTGTCTGTTCAAACACACTTTTTCTCCTGATGTTTAGCCTCTGAAGCCTCTGAGCAGATGACTTTATTTACCTCTTACACGTCTTAAGTGCAATAATTCCACTCAATGCACCAAAACGCAACTAAAAGCGACAAAAATGCTTCTAAAAACTACAATGACGTGACTAAAACGTGACAAAGACTCACTTCATTACAACAAATACAAGTGAATGTGACAAAAATGTGACAAGAAACGACAAAATTATACTTAAAATGTGAATCTGAACAGAGAATCTAATCACAAAACTGGTCAGAAAAATCACAATTACATATTTTTTCCTAAATCGTGCAGCTCTGTTAAAGGCAACAGAAAAAACAAAGTGAAATCATTATCTGGTCCCAAGAAAATCGTGATTATAATTTTTTGCCATATCGCCCAGCCCTACATTTGCACATTATTGCTCTCGTATGTCCCAGAACAAAACATATTTACATAAAATGAGGAATGATTTCTGCGACATTTCTGGACCACCACCAGAGCTTGTCTTTGCCCAAAGTTCAGAGCGTGTTTACTGTCTCCATTTGTTTGCCTCGGCTTGTTGTTTGGGCCAACTGGCTTCGCACAAACATGGCGCATACGTAAGAGGTAAAAAATGACGCTGGCCTTTACTGAACCGAGCGTTAGCAGGTCCGGTGGAACTAGCTCGTTTCACTTTGGGATCAACGCTCCGTCTTGTGGGTAAAAGTTTGCGAACCCCTGCTGCGTGGAGTGGCCCCTCGCTGAGCTGTTTGAACGAATTTGCCCCAAACCTCCTCCAGACAAATGTGTTTGAACAAAGCAGTGAGTCAGAGCGGCCCGGTCCCTGGCGCACGGCCCGATCCGCTGTCAGTTTTACTTTTGAGTTGCGTTTCATCGCCGGAGTATAAACGAAATGTATGTGCAATGGGAAGGAGGGCGATGCAGCGATTAATTGGCAACTCAGGCAATATTACAGCAGAAATGTTCAGCTGAAAAATTACGGCATTATTACAGCGTACTTACACTTAATTTGATGATTTATTCCATTTTATTACTTATTTAAGTTCCTCTGATTCCTTTTTATTGCAGTTTGAGCTTGGATTTAAAGTCTATATGATAGGTTAGATCAGGGGTTCCCAAACTTTTCTGCCCGGGACCCCCAAATTAGCCACGCAATTGACTCGGGACCCCCAAAGTGAAATGAAAATGACAGTAGCAATAATTTTAAGTGTCAAAGCCTGTTAATTCAGGTTTAATATTGGTTATTTGAATAGTTTATTGTCTCATTAGACCCTATTTCACGAAAAGATACTGTTTAAAATAAAAAAAATAGAGCAAATACAATGTCATATTAATTAAAATGAGATCTTGAAATCATTTCGCGACCGCCAGCTCACCCCTCGCGACCCCCCGAGGGGTCCCGACCCCCACTTTGGGAACCACTGGGTTAGATCACACATTTCACCAAAACGTAGTGAACATGATTATATTTAAGATTTTACTAAACATTTTGCCCATTTATTCACCGTTTGACTGTTTTCGTAAAGTTTATAATGTCACTTCCTGGTTGGACATGAGCAGCCAATATGACATAGATAGAGGTGATTCTACAGCTGTTACCATAGCAACTATTTAAAAAATAGGGGCCAAAACCAACATAAATGACACAATAGTTATGATTTTACAAATAATAATACCCAATAACAACTTTATTTTGTTGAATGACACTTTAAAGACTATAACCATTTACTCTTTGGTTGATGGGCTTTTGCTCAATCCAATATGGCAGCGCCTACCATTTTTACGTTTATTTTCGTCTTTTTGACAAAAACAGAAGGGATTTTGGATTTCTTATTTAGTTTTTAAGTAAACTAGTCTGGACTGAAAATTGTCAAAAAATTCAAATTGTGAGTGTGCTCAATAGTCTGAATTTTACGGTATTTTTGTTCTATTATTGACACTGCATTTGAGTGAAATTTTGAAATGACTTAAAATAAATATTCTAGATGACCATATTTTATTGCATGCTATTAAATTATTTGATGGGTCTATGTTAAGAGTCTTTGTGAAGGTTCTCATGTCTAATTCTGACTTACATCTGTGAAGAAATGCTGAAAAATATACGTTTTAAGGAGTATATCATCAAAAAACGACGTACCATTGAAATACAGACAATGTACAGAAAACTGGCACATTTTTCCGACAGTTTAAACGCTCATTCAACAAAATAAAGGTGTTATCAGGTGTTATCATTTGTCAAATCATAACTATTGTGTAATGTATATGGCCCTTGTTTTCAAAATGGTTGCTAGGTAACAGTTGTAGAATCACCTCTAACTATCTCATATTATAAATATTACGAAAACTGTAAAACTGTAAATGATAAATATAATCACGTAGATGAACCTGTCAGACGCACTTTAAATGTGAAAGAGCTGCACCAAGAAACTTTTATTTTAAAGCAACAGTATGTAACTTTCTCACATGTTTGATTCTATAGACATGGAGTAAGTGAGTTAAAAACACACTTTTCATGGAGATAGATACATTTAATGCCAAGCTATGGAATATTATAGCCAAAGAAGAATAACATAAATTTTATAAAATGTGGCGTCCTTTTTTAGACTTTTATGAGAGCCCCCTCCCTCCCTCCCTTTTACTTTTAGATTTTTTATTTTTTAAATATTTTTGTGTGATTATTTTCACTCATTTATTTATTTTTTCAATTACATGTTACACTGTATGTAATCCAATTCTATTGCCATATTTTTGTGGTGTTATTGGTTGTACTTTGGTCTGTGATTTGTAATTGTATTTTATGTATGTGGGGGGATATTCATTTTCATTTTAATATTTAATTTATTTTCTGTTTTGCCTTTTTTTTTTTTTCAATTTTGAAAAGAAAAGTTGTACAGTTTACATAATGTACATTTCACTGATAACTTGTTAAATAAAAATACCATTGAACAAAAAAAAAGAAGAATAAAATTTCCATAGAAACAAGCGGGAACAGGCTCTTGTAGGTCAAGTATGAGTCAGGTTTGTGGCGAGGCAAGTCCACTCACAGTGAGGACAAGTGCAACAAAAACATCCAAAATGGAAAACAAACAAACATTCAGAAACAAATTTCAGTTTCATAAATTGACAAATGAAAGGTCGTGAAGTTACCGTTCGACTACAACACGCCGTGAATAAGATCAAACGCTGTCCGGCTGCAGAGAAACTCCACCGTGACATTTTCCAGACACAGCGAGATCAAACCGAGTCAGAGATAAACTTGGACTGGTTTGTGCAGCGGACCTTCCTGCGGTGAGGCCTTTGCTGTCGTCAGAACCAGCTCCAACACAAACACAATAAATACAAGAAAAAATATATAAAACGTGGTGAATATGATTGTATTTGAGATTTTACTGCCTCTCAGGGCTGTGGTCGACTAAAGACCCGCCCCATCGACCGATTAGTCGACTAAAAGGGGGCGTGGCAAAAATATATTAAAACTATGAAGTATTTCCGTGTATCTGACCCAAACTGCACTCAAAAGAAAAGAAATGAGGTCTTTACCAGGACAAAATCAGGACTAAACCAAGATTAAACCAGAACTGAACCAGGTCTAAACCAGGTCTAAACCAGGACTGAACCAGGATTAAACCAGGACAAAAACTAGGACTAAACCAAGATTAAACCAGGACTGAACCAGGATTAAACCAGGACTAAACCAGGACAAAACCAGGTCTAAACAAGGACTAAACCAAGATTAAACCAGGACTAAACTAGGACTGAACCAAGATTAAACCAGGACCAAATCAGGACCGAACCAAGATTAAACCAGGACAAAAACTAGGACTAAACCAGGTCTAAACCAGGACTGAACCAGGATTAAACCAGCACTAAACCAGGTCTAAATCAGGACTAAACCAGGTCTAAACCAGGACAAAAACTAGGACAAAACCAGGTCTAAATCAGGACTAAACCAGGACTGAACCAGGACTGAACCAGGTCTTTACCAGGACTAAACCAAGATTAAACCAGGACAAAAACTAGAACTAAACCAGGTCTAAACCAGGACAAAACCAGGACTGAACCAGGTCTTTACCAGGACTAAACCAGGTCTAACAAGATCTAAAATATTTTCCATATTTTGTAAGATGGTTAAGGGCCGTATCTTATCCCTCGGAGGGCCTGATTTGGCCCGCGGGCCTTCAGTTGAATTGCCCTGATGTAAAGCACTGGGTCAAATGCAGCCAGTGCAGGAGAAAGACCAGGGTTAGTGAACTATTTTTCACTTTAACACAGTTTGGTGAAAATCCAGAGTGACTGAAAAACACAGTGTATTTCTGCAGAATCAGCGAGCGAAGCACAAAACTCTTTTAATCCCACCTGAGAGAAGTTTTATTTTGTCATAAATGATGAAGCGCATTATCAAGTACGACGAAGTGCTGAACAGGATAAAACTAAGACTAAAGATAAGACCCTCAACAACGTAATTGATCGTGACAGTTTTTGGGATCACAAAGTGTTTATTAAACTTGATTTATTCTCGATACTAGAAAAAGACTTACAACCACAAAGATCAACAGCACAAAAAAGGACAAGAGACACTTGATAATCAGACATTTTTAACCTTAAAATACGTATCTTAGTCCATTTTATTCTTAATTTTATGCATGCCTCTTTTATATATTTTATTATAGTTTATTCATTGTTTTATGTTGCACTTTACGCCGAAGCAAGTTCCTATATTTGTGAATTTCTGATCACTGACAACGGCAATAAACCATTTCTGATTCTTAATAAATAATAATGAAACTTTCTTTATATTAATTACCATGTTTTTTTACTCACTGTAGCGCTGATAAAGCTCAATCATTCTAAAACCTTTCAAGAAGTCACATTTTTATACTTTTTGACACACTTCATACTGTTTTATTTTCAAGTTTTGACAACCCTAGCTTAAATTTTACTTTATTTTTCTGTGATTTTATGAATATATGTAATAATTACCCAACTCTAAAACGTATTTACTACAGAAACTAATCGCAAATCGCATTCACGTCCAATCATAGCGTCTAAAAACGTGACATAAATTTCAAAATGTGACCGGATTAGTTACGGTAAACGCACATTTGACGCACTAATATTTACCTCCGGCGTGCGTTTCCCGACTCTTTTGTTATAAATCCCACTGACGAATGAACCGCATCAATGTTTAACACGCTTTACCCAAACACAACGGCCATGATTCATTTAAAGCGATCTGACCCACATTCTTCATCAGCCGCCTGCCCAACGGCACAAAGGAAATCCATTATTTACACCTTTTAATACCAGGAAGACGGTGACATGAGAAAAACGACGCTAGCGTTTCCAAACACGCCGCGGCGGCTAATGTTAAACCAAACAGACCGGGTTAGCGCGCAGGGCCTAGCAAAACAGGCGGCGTTGAAAGCTGGATTAAGCTAACAATCGCGCGAGAGCTAAAGGAAACTGTAAGCGCCGGCAACTTGTAATAACATCGACGGCAGATATGTAACGTGTTAGCTAAAGGGCTACGCTAAAGAAACAGGGCTAATGATGGAGACTTCCTGTTGGGATTGTGGAGGGGAATCTGTTGAATTAGGCGTCACGGGAAGTTTAGAGGGATTTTTTAAATGTTGCAAGAATTTGAAAATGAAAAATGTCGGTGTAATAGTGATAAATAATCAACTTTAAAAATTGATAATCGTTAACTGGACTGCTGAAACTGAGCTTTTTATTACAAAGACTTTGACATTAATGCATCCACCCAAAACCTAGGACTAAACCAGGTCTAAATCAGGACTAAACCAAGATTAAACCAGGACAAAAACTAGGACTAAACCAGGACTGAACCAGGATTAAACCAGGACAAAAACTAGGACTAAACCAGGATTAAACCAGGACAAAACCAGGACTAAACCAGGACTGAACCAGGATTAAACCAGGACTAAAACAGGACTAAACCAGGATTGAACCAGGATTAAACCAGGACAAAACCAGGTCTAAATCAGGACTAAACCAGGATTAAACCAGGACAAAAACTAGGACTAAACCAGGTCTAAACCAGGACTGAACCAGGATTAAACCAGGATAAAACCAGGTCTAAATCAAGACTAAACCAAAATTAAACCAGGTCTAAATCAGGACTAAACCTAGATTAAACCAGGACAAAAACTAGGACTAAACCAGGATTAAACCAGGACTAAACCAGGACTACACCAGGACAAAAACTAGGACTAAACCAGGTCTAAACCAGGACTGAACCAGGATTAAACCAGGACAAAACCAGGACTAAATCAGGTCTTTACCAGGTCTAAACCAGGACTAAACCAGGTCTTTACCAGGTCTAAATCAGGACTAAACCAGGTCTAAACCAGGACAACAATGGAGCGCGGCTCGTGAAGTGAGTCACGGGAAGTTTAGAGGGATTTTTAAAATGTTGCAAGTTAAAAATGTTAAAAATGTCGGTGTAATAGTGATAAATAATCGACTATAAAAATAGATAATTGTTAACTAGCCTACTGACACATGACAAAAGAGCTTTTTATTACAAAGACTTTGACATTAATGTATCAAAATGTCAAAAAACAATAGACCAATGCTAATTTTCATCAATAATACACTTAATTCATAAATATTCTCTATCTATAAGCCTTCAGTCATCATATTTAAACCTTTATTTTGCTGATAATGGAATTTAAAGAGTTTAAGGTGAATAGGAAAAAATGTTAAATTTAAAGATATCAATGTTAAACTTCTCCTGTAGTTTAGTCACATAAATGTAAGAAAAAAATGTATTACAAGTTTTTCATCATGTCATGTTTTCATGTAGAAATAAGGCATTTTGTGTAAAAATGGCCAAAAATCCACATATTTGGGACATTTAAACCTGAAAAATGGACAGAACCAGGTTTAAATTTCTAGATTCATTTTGTACAGATATTAGTTACAAAAAAATGTACAGAGAAGATTTTGGATTTCTTATTTAGTTTATAAGTAAACTAGATTGGACTGAAAATTCTAATTGACATAATATGACATTGATATAAATTGACTTTAAAAAAAGTACTTTTATGACCTAGATGGAAGTCGAAACTCGATTCTCAAAACAATGTCCAGGTTTCCACCTTCGAAATTCTGAAGTGAGACTTGAACCAAAGCCGTTCTGTTACGCTCAGCCTCGTGGCTAAAACTGGAAACTTTCTACAAAAAAAACCCAGAACAACTCCTGTGTTGCTATAGATGTTGCGCAGCAGATGAAGACGCCTCCTCGCCGCTGCTCTCTGGACGTTACCGTGACAACATAATTGCACAGGGTTAAGGACGAGCGAGGCGGCCCGACAGGGGAGAGAGAGCGTGCAGGCTTGTCATTACGACCGTTTGAACCCGGGACAGAAAAAGCCACTCAAAGAGTTGACGGCGCTCCAAGTCCCGCTCTATATTCTGCTCCGGCCGCTCCGCCAAGTCCAGGTTCCATGTGAAATATTTTAAATAAACGCGTAAAACATCGGCTTCAACACAGCCTCGCAAAGTCAGATTAGATTACTTTTTTTGGTCAGCAGTACATTCCATAGACCGTACATATCAGTGGACCGCGTTAGCATGCTAGCCGCCGCGTTCCAAATAGGAAGCAGCTATGGAACAGGTTTCATTGACAGCTAGCACAGCACGTTGCCGCCGTCTCCTCCCACCGAGGGGCGGAAACCGTTAACAACCTCACTCCTGATTGGTCCCACTCGGATTTAAATATGGAGTCTGGCTCCACTTTAGCCGCTATAACTGCTAGCTCCACTATTTTACTATTTCGACCATAAACTCACTATACTTTTTGTATCGTGAAAATTTTGTATTAGTTTGGATTTGATTTTCTAGAATTTCCTCATCAATATTTACTTTTACCACAGTCGTACAGTCTCACGTGATGGGGGTGAAATGTCTTGCCCGAGGACACAATGGCAGTGGTGGGAATAGAATCAACAATCCGGAGATGTGTTAAAGTCACCACCAATAATTTTTGCAACGGCTACAATTTAAAAAAAAACTTTTGGCAAATCGGGTTAAGCTTTTACCCGCCAATCAGAGGGTCACCAGTTCAAACCTGATCCTTTTTGTGTACCCTTTGGCAAGACACTTCACCTGCAGTAAATCTCCCAGTGTTCTGTGGATCGAGGTAAACTTCTCCATCTGTAAGACATTTGTGCTTTTCAAAAACATCTTTTTTCCAGGTCGACAATGGAACCGCTGTCTGCAAAAGCACTTGAAAGGTTTTTTTTTTTTTTAGGGAAAATCCTGTAAAACCCAAGAACACTTTTGCGATGCGTAAGATTTAAAGCCGCTATCACTTTTCTCGAGGCAGGTCTGCAGACAGTCTCCCACCTGATCTAACCCCGGAGTCTACGACAAAACGCTGGTCTAAAATGTAAAGTACAAAGCAGAGTAAATAAGGCAAAAACAATAGCTGCCATCTTCAAGAGCTGCAACTAGCAAATATTTTTCAACCTTTTTTGGGTCATGGCACACTTTTTTAGCTGAAACTAAAAATCTGCAGCACTCTATCTACTGAAAATAATAACAAATTGCACCTCTTGGGCGGAAAAATGTCAAATATAATGAAGCTAATATAGTTCATGGCACTAAATTTGGTCATGGTGGCAGTTTTGCTTTATATTTTTTAATTAGAAGTTGGCTCAGGAGTCAGGAGTGTCCAAAATGGTAAATATTCAATTACACGAATCTGTTAACTCAAATTGGACATATCTTCAAGGCACACTGGTTAAAAATCTAGGGACTAGTCGAACAGTGATATCTTTTACAATCCAGATTACGATGATCAATATACGGCAGTCCTACCATCTTCAAAACTGTTCTTTGTGTAGCAATTTGAACACCAAAACGCTCCTAATGCGTCTGAGATGGATGAGCTTTAACTTTTTAAATGACAAATGGTAAAATATGCAAGATTAATCCCAATAACTCGTTAATTTAACTCGACTGAACGTGAACACAACTGAACGTGACAAAAAAAGGTACTTAAAGCGCCAAAATTAGGTTTAAAAAGTGAATTTGAACAGAATCCTATTAATCGCACTGGTCAGAAAAATCCCAAATAGATATTTTTCCTACATCGTGCAGCTCTGTTTATACAAAGTGAACACGAATCGCGAAAAAAATCGAAATCATGACATGGCCCCAAGAAAATCGTGATGATAATTTTTTGCTGTATCACCCAGTCCTAGTTGGGAGCGTTTCGAACTTTCAGGTAAAAGTCTGGTCCGCTGACAGATGCAGAGGACCCGGAAGCGACGTCATCACTTAACAATCCCACAGGCTCCCAAAAATCCATAGCTCATTAACGGCAATTAGCTTAGCGCGACCTTTCGTATTGATATTTTAAACCGACTCCGCCTCCTTCCGTCATTTAAACTTCCTATCGCTTTACAATCGAGCTGGATCTGACCTCGGAGGACGGGTAGAATGCGCTCACACACTCTCCGGCCCGGCTCCTGATAGGGTTACAGCGCAGGGGCCCGCTGACTGCCTCGGGGACATCTGAGCTCCCGTATCCAGCGGGGGGCGGCGGAGATAGTGTGTCCGCCGGACCGACCCCACCGCGGCCGCTGCAGAGCCTTTAAAGAACCATGGGAACTAATTTGTCAACGCGGGTCGTCCATCGCGAAGACTAAAGACTGTTTTGTCTGTAACGCGAGCCCGGGATGTCCTCTGGCTGCACTGGCGGACCACTTTGCACCGTGCGCGCTTGGAATTAGTTTTGGCACGATTGTGAATAATGCGTTAATCACTCGTTAAACTGCTGAGGCTTGAAAACTGATGGCAAAGAGTTGGAGTAATAAAAGGAACCAGAGACACATATTCCTCCTTGTTCTTTCGTTGCAGTCACCTGTCACTGTCGGCCAAGATCGGCTTTTTGGCAAACTTATGCACATAGTTTCTCAGCCTTCATAAAAAGATTCATATAAACGCACGCTCTCTTCGCTGTAACTTGAACCAAAAGGCTCTGTGCGCAGGAGCAGAAAGCTAACCGTTTCTCAAAGCTAATGCTAATGTTTATTAAAGTGTAAAATGAACAACCAGTTATGTTTTACGGTGAAGACTTGTTTTTATTCTTAACATTTATTTAACCCATTGAGATTGAAACCTCTTTTTCAAGGGCAAAGTGAAAAAACAAAACAGCAACACAAAGTAAAAAAAACATATTTACATATTAAGAGAAATTTAAGAAATTAAGAAAAAAAAGTACATTTAAAGGCACCGACAATTTTTTAAAGATTGACGCTCTTTTGGTTTTTCAACATGAGCACAAAAGCACCTAACTGAGACCAGATTGCGCAGTCTCCACTCCGACTGGAGGGAATTCCAGGCTGTGGGAGCAGCATAAGAATGTGCCCAGTCAGTTTTTACACGTGGAACAGACGAGCTAAACATATGACGTGAGCGCAGGGTGTAATGACCCTCCGCTCTCAAATCATATTTGTATGAAGATTATTTTAGATTGTTATTTTAATCGTTTTTCTTTGCCTCAACAGTAGAATTAGCGGCACAAGAAGAAGAAGAATTTTTATTTATAGAGCGCTTTTCCACCTAATAGGCACCCAAAGCGCAAACATGAGCCTTTCTAAACGCAAAAAGTATTCACCAGTTTTGTGAAGTCTTTATGTGTCAGAGACATCCAGCACAACCCACTGTCCATGGCCTGATCTTATAGTATTTATTCATTTTAGACAAAAAAAAAATACTAAATTTCTGATGTAAATTAGGGCTGTTTAGTCAACCAATTACTCTATTTCAATTAAAAGGATTTATATGACAAAAACAGCAAAAAAGTGAAGATATGGAGTGAGTTAGCTGAAGAGTTTGGAGTGAATCACGAGTTTAATCTATATCTAACATAAACACACTGTTTCCTGGTAATTATCTGTATGAATTGTTATTTTTAGCATGAACTCTAGTGTTTTTTTTTGTGCAGTTTGGTTCAGATACAGAGAGATACTTCATAGTTTTGCCACACTCCCTTTTAGTCGATTAATTGGTCGATAGGGCAGGTCTTTAGTCGACCAAGAATTTCTTTCGTCGACTACAGCCCTAGTGTAAATAAGATTCAACTGTATACGCCTCGTTTAGACCAACTTCGTCACGTATGGCCATTTCACGCAATTTACAGCAGGAGTGTCCAAACTTTTTTCCATCGAGGGCCACATATTGAAATATAGACCAAGCTGAGGGCCACAAATCAATCATGAAACGTTAAAAAAAGCTGCATTTATCTGATGTTTTAAGCTCCACCACATCTACATTCAGTCTCAGTGCCTTAATATCAGGTCTGTGTGGCACCAAAATGTTAGTTATTTAGGTTAGAATTGTAGAAAATCTGAAATGTGCTGTAAATAGTACTTATCAGGACAGTGTGGGCCAGTTCACCAGGAAGACTGAGGGCCAAGAAAAATTGGTCTGGGCATTTGGCCCTTGGGCCTGAGTTTGGACATGCCTGATTTACAGTGACTACGTGCGTGACTTTTAAATCATGATCAAACAATTACACTTGCATAAAACAGCATATTATTACAAAATCTTTAATGCAAAACACTTGGAGAAATAATGTTGTGTTTGGAGTTTGCGTCTAAAGAAACCCTAAAACCGTAAAGCCCTTCGGTATTCAACATTTGCATCCACAGTTGCGTAAAAAGTAAAAGTGCAGACGGGCGTTGGCAAAGGCTTCGGATACATCCCACAGCTTAAGCTAATGCTATAAATCCTGATTGTGTCCACGAGAGAAAGAAACTGAAATCCAACAGCTAATAAAGTTTTTGCCAGTTGGTTGTTGATTTTGATCTGCCAGAAACAAGGAAAAGAGAAGTTTCGTCTCGATCCAGTGAAGTCCTTTAAAAAACAGACTGTTCTCTTGTGTTTATGTTCGTTTTGGCTTTATATAACCCGAGCGCCAAAGTCTTTACAGTGGATACTTTTTACTTTTACTTCACTTCATTTGAGACCAAGTATCTGTACTTTTTACTCCACTGTTTTTGGTTTTAGGGTTTTTTCTGAGCTCTTTGATGGTGACTTTCTGCCTAAAGGTTTTGAGTTCAAGCTCAACAACAAGCAAACAAACATATACACATACAATTAAATAAATGAATTCGTATTGACCTTTGTAGAACAAAATTAAGCACAATTCTTTACCAAAATTACGACATTTAATACGTAAAACTGGTCTCATAAGCTGCATGAAATACTTTTACACGTTTTACTCTTAAAGTACATTTTCTAACAGGTCCTTCAGCACATTTACTGCCAGTTGGTGTTGTTGATTTTGATCTGCCAGAAACAAGGAAAAGAAAAGTTTCGTCTCGATACAGTAAAGTCCTTTAAAAAACAGACTGTTCTCTTGTGTTTATGTTCGTTTTGGCTTTATATAACCCGAGCGCCAAAGTCTTTACAATGGATACTTTTTACTTTTACTTCACTTCATTTGAGACCAAGTATCTGTACTTTTTACTCCACTGTTTTTGGTTTTAGGGTTTTTTCTGAGCTCTTTGATGGTGACTTTCTGCCTAAAGGTTTTGAATTCAAGCTCAACAACAAGCAAACAAACATAAAATTAAATAAATGAATTCGTATTGACCTTTGTAGAACAAAATTAAGCACAATTCTTTACCAAAATTACGACATTTAATACGTACAACTGGTCTCATAAGCTGCATGAAATACTTTCACTTTTTACTCTTAAAGTACATTTTGTAACAGGTCCTTCAGCACGTTTTCTGCCAGTTGGTGTTATTGATTTTGATCTGCCAGAAACAAGGAAAAGAAAAGTTTCGTCTCGATACAGTAAAGTCCCTTAAAAAACAGACCGTTCTCTTGTGTTTATGTTCGTTTTGGCTTTATATAACCCGAGCGCCAAAGTCTAACTACCGTCAAACCGGCTCGAAGGTCGTTGCCTGATCAAAGTGATGAAAAAGATACGTCCATTGTCAACTTTTATATTCACTGCATGCGGTTTAACTTGCTGTAGCGAAGCCATGTGGAATCTCCAATGCAAACGGCGCAGTGCGTGGAGCGGAGAAAATGGATTTAGGGAAAATGAGGCAAACCGTAGTGACTTGAAAGAGTCTGCTGCCTCGAGTAAATGTTTAGACTCGGAAAAGCCAGAGACCGCAGGAGAAAAGAAGTTGTTCTGCTTGTGTTTATTTCCAGACTCTTTGGTCAGAGCGAAAACCTGCGGAAACCCAAACTGGCCCCAGGTTTGTCATTGTAAACCGCGCACACAGAGAACACAGCAAAGAGGAAAATGACGAGAATTTAGAACGATTTCGCGTCGTTTTAACTTTTCAGATTGAAGAATAATTGACTCTAAAAGGATTTGCAGCTGGATTAAGGAACATTACCAATTCCCATACTATTTTCTATACTGTTTTATCCACTCAAATTACAAATAAAGTACTTTTCAACTTGAAATTCCAATACAGCATGAGCTCAAAAGTCTGTACGTCTTTGGTTGTAAACTGTGCACTCAGAGAACAGCAAAAAGGAAGGGAAAATGACGAGAATTAAGAACGATTTCGAGTCGTTTTAACTTTTCAGATCGAAGAATAATTGACTCTAAAAGGATTTGCCGCTGGATTAAGGAACTTTACCAATTCCCATAATATTTTCTATACTGTTTTATCCACTCCAAAGTACTTTTCAACTTGAAATTCACCGCATGAGCTCAAAAGTCAGTAAGTCTTTGGTTGTTTGGTCAAATTAGTGTGTCGATGATGTCTTCGAATAATAATTTTACTGGGATTAGAAGGATTTGGAAGAACATTGCGAGTTTATTTAATCTTTTTTCCCAATAGCTAGAGAGATGCAATTAGATATGAATACCTAGTTCACTTGTGTCTTTCTGTTTTTTTTGCGTGAAAGCTTGTGTTGTGTTGAGAGTGCAGTTTGGGTCAGATATATTATCAGGTCATTGAGAAACAGTGGTGGAAAAGTACTGTACTTAAGTAAAATTTGAAGGGATCTGTGCTTTACTTAAGTCGTTTTTACAGTGGATACTTTTTACTTTTACTTCAATACATTTGAGACCAACTATCTGTACGTTTTACTCCACACATTTTTTTTTAACTGGACATAAAAGTAGAAGTTCTTTTCATTCTGTTTTAGGGTTTATTCTGAGCTCGTTGATGGTGACTTTCTGCCTGAAGGTTTTGAGTTCAAGCTCAACAAAAAGCAAACAATAATATACACATAAAATTAAATAAACGAATTCGTATTGATCTTTGTTGATCAAAATTAAGCACAATTCTTTACCAAAATTACGACATTCAATACGTAAAACTGGTCTTATAATCTGCATGAAATATGTTTACTTTTTACTCTTAAAGTACATTTTCTAACAGGTCCTTCAGCACGTTTACTATGTGGTATTTTTACTTGTACTTGAGTAATTTTTTGCACACGTATCTGTACTTCTACTTATAAATGGGTCACAGCTTTCTTTTCATATTGAACACATCCAGCAGCTGATTTATCATTTATCAGATGTGGATAAAAAGGAATATATTTATTTAAAAAATCTGAAGTCCCGCCGGTGGGACGCCTGAATAGCAACTGGTTAAAACAACATTCTTCAAAATGTACCATATCTACCACAAACAAAAGGTACTAAAGTAAGAGTTGCAATTTTTCAAACTTATTGTCTACAAAAATAACTTAACTTATATATATTATAACTTAAGCTTCTGAATATAAAAAAAGACAATATAAACGTTGTTGGAATACAGCATGAGCTCAAAAATCATTTTACCCATTCCCATACTATTTTCTTTACTGTTTTATCCACTCAAATTGCAAATAAAGTACTTTTCAACTTGAAATTCTATTACAGCATGAGCTCAAAAGTCTGCAAGTCTTTGGTTGTAAACCGTGCACTCAGAGAACACAGCAAAAAGGAAAGTCTACTGAAGGGAAAATGATGAGAATTTAGAACGATTTTGAGTCGTTTTCACTTTCCAGATTGAAGAATAATTGACCATAAAGGATCTGCCGCTGGATTAAGGAACTTTACCAATACCCATACTATTTTCTACACTGTTTTATCCACTCAAATTGCAAATAAAGTACTATTCAACTTGAAATTCCAACACCGCAACACTACAAAAATAACTTACTTAAGCTTCTGAATATAAAAAAAGACAATATAAACGTTGCTGGAACCATCCCGACCTGGAATGATCTCACAACCAATAAAGCCGTGTAAATATTCCTTTTTTCTTGCCGCGTACTGTACAAAAGTGTCCCTCGCCGAGCCGTGACAGGTTTAACCCACTTCAAAGCTGCTCTGTTCTCCTGCTTCGAGAGCGGCGCACAATGCGAGGATTCCACGCCAGCGAGAACGTGCTTCATTAAAGGATGACTTAAGAGGGACGCAACTCTGGCATTCCTTTTCATATAAAAACCTCATATCTATCTCTCTGACACACAGCCCGAAGAGGGTCCAAACACTGGGCCCTTTGTTCCCTTTGTGGCTCCTGACCACCTACCGAGGGCCCTATAGAGGAGCACTCACCCTGGGATGATCAGAGCCCCCCCCTCGCCCTCTGCTCCTCGGGGCTGGGGAGCACCAAACCCGCCCAATAGCCTTCTCCTCCGAGATTATTCAAACCAGTGAGCACATTCAGGGTGGAAACAGTGGAGACGGCAAACTGGAGCAGCCATTCACCCACATTCCACGGCTGGAGGGGATAAATCACGGACGGATTCAGACCAAAACAGACCCAAGTTTCCATTTCCAACCAGCTTAGATCAATATCTAATAATAATACCATCTGCAGAAGGAGATATTATTAGCATTAGCAGTGCTGTAGCAATTGCTGATCGGGATTATAGCCAAAGATTATAAAACATAGTCGATGGCAGTTATTACGAAAGCGCAGTATGAATAGTCTGCGTTGTGTTTGTGCTAGATGGGACTAATATTTGTTGAAATATTATGTAATTAGATTAATGGGATCCCAATTAGCGCAGACAAGCTGTCGCCGTTCTTCCTGGTTCCACTGAGGATTCGTTTATTTTCAGCCATTGATGCAAAGATATACATTTCATAATAAAACATAACAAAATCAGCCAACAGCATAAAGATGTTTACGATTGCATACCAGTAAAAAGAACATTTCTGATATAAAATCGTGCACATAATCCAATCAAATCCACCACATTCTGTCAATTCAAAGCTGTAGAATTACTCTTTCTGGAAGTTATTCTTTCTGGAAGCATACGTTGCTTACCTACACTTTATTATTTCAACTGCATATATTTGATGGAAGCACATTAACATTGGTGTGTATTGAGCTGCGTTAAAGGAAAAATATTATGCATTTTTTGTGTTGTTTTTAGCTTTTAAACCTGCTCGAGTGTCTTCAGTTTGTCATGTTTAAGAACTAAAAATAAAATGTTTTTACTAAGAAAAACATAACTTTATCACTGTGATGGGAGATGCCATTTTGACTTAGCTGTGGCTCCATCTACTGGCTGCAGCGGCAACTACACACAGGTAAATACACACCCACAAGGCATATATTTATCATGATTAAACGATAACGTAAAGAAATGTTCAGAGCAAACAAACGTGAATAAAACTAACGCTACTCCAGGTGTGTTTTTGAAGATGGAACAATGTTAGAACATGGATAAAAGCTCAACAAAGTCAATATTTGCATAATATTTGTCCTTTAAGAGATGGATAAATGAACTCACATCGGTACAAGAAGTATTATTTAGTTATTTTTTACTGCAACTGATACACCTATGTCAAAATCTGTGCTTGTTTCGTATCAAACTTAAACGGTACCAAGCCACAACCTTGAGGGACTCCATAATTGAGAAAACACTCATCAGGCAGCTTTTTTCCAATCTTTTGTTAGATCGTTGTTTCGAATACAACTTACAGACAGTATCCACAAGTCGTTAGTCAACATTTGTCAACTCTATTCATCCAAACACGTCCTACACCCAGCTCCTTTAGGATTATTCAAACTAATGAGCACATTCGGGAAACAAACCAGCGAAGCCTGTAGCGTCCCATTCATTCTCTCATCCACAGCTCCGCGGCGGGAGGACAAAGCCAGGGATGGGTTCACAAAGCAGACCGAGCTTCTTTAAGACCAGCGTCAGATCAATATTATAAACATTTGTGAGGCAAACTCTAATGTGACGCTTTCTCTTTCAAGGTAAATGTTTAGCTAGAATCAGATTGACCGTGAAATTGCTCAAAAAGCTCTGGTAATTGCGAGAGGTTTTGGGACCAGATGGGGTTTGGGATCTTTTTGAGATTTATAACCATCAATTCCATCAACCATAATTATTCTGTTGTCCAGTAATTATATTTGACAATTGACACCGACTGACACAAAACACAGATTTTAAGCGTATTCCAAACCTTAATAGTGTTAATACACATTTGAAAATAAAAATGGTGCTGCCTCCTAATTATCATAATTAGCAAACCATTGATTTTCTATGTTTATTGTGCTGAGGTGTTAAGATAATAAAAATGTTCGCACTAATTTGAAATAATACAGGGTTTATGCAGGTCAAATTTAGCTTTTTAATGCTGCGTTTCAGGATTTTTAATGCAATAATAAGCATCAAAACAGAAATTCACGCTTTTATCATGTCAAAACTACAGACTTATAAACCTTTCCATTGGCAGTAGAATGACCAAAATATAATAAACTACTTTATAATATTCTAAAGCTAATTTAAATTAAATTTAAACCATGAAAATGTATGTTTTTAACCCTGTCTTTTACTTTTTAAATGATTTAATAAAAGTCATTAACATATAGATTCAATAAATCCAGGGATTCAAAATACATTTTATATTTATTGTTCTGACGGATGAATCTTTGGTCAAAATATATTTTAGATGTAATGCCTATGGGAGTTGAATTTAATGCTTCTTAATGCATTTTAAGGCTTTGTTTTTGCCCAAATTCATTTACTGACTTTTAATGTCCCACGGAAAACCCTGTAATATATAATGGTAGATACTGGCTGACTCTGAGTATGTTATTGCATTACAAGATATCGCTTTTTAACACATCTGGTGACTGATTTCCAAAGTAAACAATGTTGTGAACTCCACATTGGTACGTTTCACGCTGGTCTTACTGCGAAGCTTAGTCCAGGACACTTTTGCGAAACCATCCGAACAAAACATGCACCACTTACGGGCCACTTCCAGCGACGCGTTGTGACTGACCGCCTCCCCCAGGTAATTCCGAGCCACGCACACGTAAGATCCCTCGTCCGGTTTGCTCCTGCGTCCGTGCACAATCCGCAGGAAAAACAGTGATCCGCTGGGCAGGAGCATCTTCTGGGAGCGCGGGTTATCCGTCTCCACGCGCTCCCCGTCCTTGTACCATTCCACGGTCGGAGTGGGCCGGCCCTCTGCCTTACAGTTCAGAGTGGCCGGCTCGCCCTTGGACACGATCAGGTCCGACGGGTGCTCGACAATGCGGGGCGGGGTGTCCTCTTGGCGCAGACGGGACCCTGGAAGAGAGGAGACTGACGTTAGCATTGTTTAGCATTAGCATTATCATTTGTTTTTTTGTCTGGAGTGCCCCCTAAGCTTTGTCTCACACTCAGAGTACGCCTTAACTTGGGTTTCAGGCAAATAAATGGGTTTAGTTCTCAAATATTGACAATTATTACTATTATTTTTTTTTTTTCATTACATTTATGGTCCAAGATTCTCCAAAAATATGCAAAATTTACAACTAATGACACCTTTTCGCTCAGATAAAAGTACATTTCATCTTCTTTTAAAACCTGAAATCATTCCAAGTGCCCCCTGGTACTTACTCACGTACCCCTAGTGGTCCCCGGACCCCTGGTTGGGAAACATCGGTGTAGTGTGTTGGGTGGTTGCCAGTTAAAGGACACATATTCTGCTACAGTGACTTTTTCGAGCTTTAAACCACGTTCTGACAATGTTCCGTCAAAAACACACCTGGAGTAGCATTCAGTTGCATTCACGTTGTTTTGAGGAATGTTTATCAGAAAATCCTCTCCCTCCGAGCGTCAAACACACGTCCTGCGAACTCCATTGATCCGGGAGGGGTCGCAAATTCAGGACTTTTCCCCAGCACAAGTAATAAACAAATAACAAATAATCACAATCTGTAACTTAACCCTGCATACTGCCTTAATTGTGTTAAATATAAATGGCCCCATGACGCTACCTTGAGGTACTCCAGATATAGATGTGCATTTATGGTATATTTTCAAACCTAATTCTGTCTGCTAAGCCCTTGATTTTCCTCCAGTGCCAGGGAACACTAGTGTGCCTTGAAAAAATGTCCAATTTGGATTCACACATGGATTTTGAATAAAAATTACCCTTTTAGTGACCTGAACATACTTTTAAACCAAAAAAGAAAGCAAAATAACCAGAAATTCATAAATTTAAAGAACCAGACAGTGTCACAGACATATTATACCCGCATTATATACCAGATTTTTCTACTAAAAAGTGGTGTACCGTGGTGTCTATACAACTAAATAAAGTGTGCCACGACTCAAAAAAGGTTGAAAATCACTGTCCTAAGCAAAACGTATCAAACAGAGAACTGAACAGCTTTCCTTCACGACGGTGCTTCCAACAAATTAAAACCAGTAAAAGTGACGTTTATGCTAACCGCACACACACGAACGACCACTGACAAAACACCAGACCCTGTAATTAAACCAAACCTATTTCATTTCTCAGATACAACAACTGGAATGCAGAAAAAAGGCCGGAATATTAGGTTTGGTTTTGGGGAAGGATATGAAGAGATGGAAGATAACCACCATCCAAAAGATTATGTGAAGCATGCTGTAATAATCTCGAAGATGATACTGTGCCAACAATGTGCCACACAGGACTGACCACGCATGGCTAGTGCTAGATCGTACATATTTAGCACAGATTATTATTACCGCCGTATCAGTTAAGTCAATATCAATGTCACAGGAACTCACATGGTCTCGTATCTCAGCGGAAATAGCCCAAACTTAGCTTTGTTTGTGTTCAGTTCGCCTTGAGCTCAGTTCCACGAGTAGATAAGGGGATTTATTTCAAGCCAAAACACGCACAAAAGGTCAAATCCATAAGACACAGGGACGAGAAAGAATACTTCACCCTAAGAATAATGCATAATTGATTGTCCCTAGAACTGATTTCCTTGGGGCCAGATCATGATTTCAATTTTATCACGATTTATGTTCACTTTGTTTTTTTCTGTTGCCTTTAACAGAGCTGCACAATTTAAGAAAAATATCTAATTGTGATTTTTCTGACCAGTGCGATTAAGATTAGATTTGTGATTTAGGTTTGAATAATAGGATTCTGTTTTGTTGCTTTTTAGTTTTTGTCACATTCAGTTGTGTTTGTCAGATTTAAATGAGCCGTTTTTTGTCACGTTTTTGTCGCTCTTGAGTTGTGTTTTTGTTGCTTTTGAGCGCATTCTTATCACTTTTGGTTGTGCTTTTTTGCTTTTTGTGTCGATTTTGTTGAATTGTGCAGCCCTGGTCTATAAGAGGTAAATAAAGTCATCTGCTCAGAGACTACAGAGGCTAAACAACAGGAGAAAAGTGTGTTTGAACAGACAGCTGCATTAAAGACAGAAAAACAATGAATCACGATGCGTCGATTTCACAAAAATTATAAAGTGGTACCGTTTCATGTTGCACTGGTACCACTTTATAATAACTACATCTTATTTTGCCTCAATAAAGCATTAACAAAGACTTAATTAATAATGAATATATAGTTTATTAAACATAATTCAGGATTAGTAACTACTTAAGTAAGGTTAAGTTTAGGGTTAGAGATTAGGGTTAGAATGTTTGTTAAACAGTTACTAAGCCTGAATCATTCTTAATAAACTATTTGTTGATATGAATTAAGTCTTTGTTCATGTTTTACTAAACCGGGAATAAGTGCAGTTATTATAAAGTGTTACCGTTGCACTTTACACCGAAGCAAGCTCCTATGTTTGTGAATTTTGATCACCGACAACGGCAATAAACCAATTCTGATTCTGGTTTTGTCGGAATTCCGTCGCTGCCCGATTGTTGTCGCTGCTCCGTGAACATAAGGGACGTCCCGCCGCTCTCCTCCAGCCTTTGGAGCCCATTCAAACAGCAATTAAAACCAGCCTGCTCTAATTGGAGGCACGGGCCCGCAATTAATTCACCCTCGCGGAGTCGTCGGCGGAGCGGCTGGCTTCCCGGCGCCCCCTGCCCTTCCGACCCTCCCCCTCGCTCCTCTCGGCCGGTCGCGGTGCTGAGACGGCAGCTTCCGACGGTGGCCGCGCTCGGTACCGTCAGCATAATTAGTCGACAGCTCGAGGGGAAGATGGATCGCTCGTGTGCCGCGCCCGCCGGAGCCTAATTAATCCACGCCAACGGAGGACGCTCTGATCAGGGGCCGGGCTCCGAGTGATGAAGTGAGGACGAGTCGGCGTGGGCTGTGGACACGCGCTAACTCCACACGCATGATTTGTATTCATTAGCGACAGGGTTTTTGGAAGTTAGCGCTTATCGACTGGGGCGGGACGTAAGCCGCGTGTTAATAATGATGAAACGTGTTTGTGAGATTGTGCAGACCTTATTTTGGAAAGGTGGAACTTTGTTTGTTCGTGGAGAGGGTTAGGAATGTTCCACTAAACTTATCTTTCTTGCATTTAATACATTTTAGGTGTTTTTTTAATATTCTCGACCAGGAAAGTTAGATAATACACATTTAAATACTAAGATCTACAGTTTTTCAGATTAAGAACCCCACTGTCCTTGTTTTTGCACTACCGTATGCCGTACGCATGCCTCTTTTATATATATTTTATTCATTGTTATTCATTGTTTTATTCATTATTCATTCATTTTATGTTGCACTTTACGCTGAAGCAAGCTCCTATGTTTGTGAATTTTGATCACGGCAATAAACCCATTCTGATTCTGAACAACTTCATGAGGTACATCGAGTGTAATGTGAGTAACAATAATACAAAAAAAAAGCTTCTATCTCAAGTGTCATTTTGTTTTAGTTGTAAAACTACACTTTTATTAACCTTAATAAAGCATGACGCGCTAACTCCACACGCATGATTTGTATTCATTAGCGACAGGGTTTTTGGAAGTTAGCGCTTATCGACTGGGGCGGGACGTAAGCCGCGTGTTAATAATGATAAAACGTGTTTGTGAGATTGTGCAGACCTTGTTTTGGAAAGGTGCTTGTTTTTTTAATGTTCTCCACCAGGAAAGTTACATAGTGCGGTGATTCTTAACCATAGGGCCGGGGCCCAAAGTAGGGCCGCGAGCACCTCCTTGAGGGCCGCACGATCACTAAAATATAATACATTTAATATGAGATTGGGCCTCGAGTTACTTTAGACAGAAAAAGTCGGGCCTCAAGGTAAAAAAGGTTAAGAACCCCTGACATAGTGCACATTTAAATAATAAAACCTACATTTTTTCAGATTAACGACCTCGCTGTCCATGTTAGATGAGTTTTTAGACCGTATTTTACAACTTTATGAGGTACATCGAGTGTAATGTAAGTAATAATAATACAAAAAAAAGAGCAGCTATCTCAAGTGTAATTTTGTTTTTGTTGTAACACTACATTTTTAATAAACTTAATAAAGGATGACACGCGCTAACTCCACACGCATGATTTGTATTTATTAGCGCCAAGGATTTTGGAAGTTAGCGTTATGCTTCGCTTGGAATGTTCCACTAAACTCATCTTTCTTGCATTTAATACATTTTAAGTGTTTTTTTTTTAATGCTCTCCACCAGGAAAGTTAGATAATACACATTTAAATACTAAAATCTACAGTTTTTCAGATTAATGACCTCGCTGTCCATGTTAGACGAGTTTTTGCACCACTGTATTTTACTTTATGAGGTACATCGAGTGTAATGTAAGGAATAATAATAATAGTAATAGTAATAATAATACAAAGAGTTTTTAAAAAGTAGCTATCTCAAGTGTTTTTTTGTTTTTTTCTAACACTACACTTTTAATAACCTTAATAAAGCATGAAAGCATGAACAAATAATGAATAATTAACAGGCTTATCCAGGCTAAATCACCCAAATCCCTTTTAAGTAGGAAATAAACTATTTAACTTGATGAATAAATAAATCTGCTTCATGAAGACGAATTAAGGTGTAGTTATTATTCGGCGGTAACTATTTTAACCCACACAAAAAGCATGCTTTATATATTTGTATATTTATGTTGAGTATTTTAATTGCATCACAAAATATTTCTTATTAAACCGGCAATGCATCTGGTGTCATATTTCTTTTTTTTTTTAAGAAACTGTGTTACTTGTTAAGTCTAAAATGATCAAATTTAAACTGATATCATTGTAAAGCTTAGTCCAGGACACTTTTGCGAAAAAAAAACTACGGGTAAAACATTAACTACTAAGGGTAAGTCATATTTTCTACCGTTAATTCCAATAAATGTTATTTTCATGTAACACACTGTCCCTAACGAATAAATATCTCTTGGATTGAATTTTTTCAGAATGTAAGATCTGCATTTCCAACCCTCTCACGGCCGAATCATGAATAACTCAACGTGCCATCTTCTTCTCATATGAAAGAAACATACAGCGCCGTAGAACAAACCTTTTTGCGCGGAAGAAATACATAAATACATCTTGATACGACTGGATATTTTTCTGCATGTACCATCTCACAGAACACGCATCTGATGAAAGAAACATTAGCCTTGAGCACATTTACAACTTCAAGCAATTATCCATATCCAACGTCAAAACTATATTTAGATCATGCCATATGCTAATTAGGTCTGGGTGATACGGTGATAAAAATCGAATCGTGAGCTCGTCCCTGTGACAATCTGCTATTTTTGTGAAATCGTCTTATCAAATTCACTCAAAATTGTCGCTTTTAGTCGCGTCTTTGTCACGTTCAATTGTGTTTGTCTTGTTTAAACACGTCCTTGTCACGTTTAGTCGCGTCTTTGTTGTTTTTTAGTCGCGTTTTTGTCACATTTGTCGCTTTGAGTCGTGTTTGTTCATTGTTTGTTGTGACAATCTGCTATTTTTGTGAAATCGTCTTATCGTGATTCACTATTTGTCTCTTCAATGTAACTGTTCAAAAAAACGACTAAAAGTGCCAAAAACATGACTAAAAACGACAAAAACGTAACTAAAAACGACCAGGACCAGCGTTAAATGTGACAAATACGACTGAATATGTCAAAAATGCGACTAAAATTGTTTAAAATTTGAATTTGAACAGAATCCTATTAATAACATAAATTGCAAACCTAATCACAATCGCTCTGGTCAGAAAAATCCCAGATATTTTCCCTAAATCGTGCAGCTCTGTTAAAGGCAACAGAAACATACAAAGTGAACATGAATCGTGATCAAATTGAATTCATGACCTGGCCCCCAAAAAAAGTCTTTTTGAATTACTTTTTCAGCTCCTGTGTCCTGTATGTTGCCTAATTGTGTTAAACATTAGAGGTGCCATGACGCTACCTTGAGGGAGTCCATTTCCGAGCGCATTCAACACATTTACTTTGCTGTATAATAAAACCTCTCTCCTAGGCACATTTTATCAATCAAAACAGAGAACTGAGCACATTTCCTTTCCTTCATAACACTTTTATGCCAGAAAAAGTCCTGTTTATGCTAACTGCACACACAAAAATGAGCTTTGACGTAACTCTTTTTACGGAATCTGTGTAATTTCTCACAAAGTAGAGCTGGAATGCAGAAAAAGGCTGACAGATTAGACTGGGGTTTGGGCAAGGCTGGAAGATAACCACAATATTTAACCACAACATCTAAGCCACATGTCAGTGCAATAATATAATACAGTCTTTATGAACTACGTTTTCAACTTCTAACTAGAACCGGGCGATACGACAAAAAATTGGGGCCAGATCATGATTTCGATTTGATCACGATTCATGTTCACTTTGTGTTTTCCCATTGCCAATAACAGAGCTGCACGATTTAGGAAAAATATCAAATTGTGATTTTTCTGACCCGTGCGACTGTGATTAGATTTGTGTTTCAATAGGATTCTGTTCAAATTCACGTTTTAAACACTTTTTTGTCACTTTTAGTTGCGTCTTTGTCACGTTCAATTGTGTTTGTCTTGTTTAAACACGTCTTTGTCACGTTTAGTCGTGTCTTTGTCGTTTTTTTGTCACATTTTTGTCGCTTTGAGTCGTGTTTGTTCTTTCTTTCTTGTCTTAGATTGTTTGCACAAATCCAAACTACAGCTTTAGCAGTTTTTATTTTAATCAAAGCAAGACATTTTGCTGTTTGTGGAAGACATTACTGCACTTCAAAATCTGCATTTTTTGCGATTTTGAACTGTCCAGCCCTGGCCTTTAAGAGGTAAATAAAGTCATCTGCTCAGAGGCTCCAGAGGCTAAACAACAGGAGAAAAAGTGTGTTTGAACAGACAGCTGCATTAAAGACACAAACAGTCAATCAAGATACGACGATTTCACAAAAATAGCAGATTGTCACAGGGACGAGCTCACGATTCGATTTTTATCACCGTATCGCCCAGATCTACTTCTAACAATACAATATTCCACTTCTTAACATCTTAAAGTAACGTATACGTATGAAGAACAAGCAAAAGTTATTCAGCCGTGATGTTTGAGCTTATAATACGACACGGTTGCCAGCAGGGGGCACAAAGACTTGCTCTCTTTGTGCACGGAGGAGGAAAGCACTTTGAATCAATAGAATAACTTGGATCTTCAAAGTTGGATCATATTCAAGGTCCTGTCGTTGCCCGAGTTGGAACCCGGCCCAATTTGGCACGTTTTGCCCAGATATTTTGGCAGAGGCGCTGGAGTTGCTATAGTAACCATACTTTAATTACAATACATACTCCGGGACCAACGAAGCATCCATCGATCTACTTGGAACCTTGTTTAGAAGATTTGTTGACTTAAACTTACTCTTTATTCATTTATTTCTTTTTTTTAACTCTTTTTACTTGTATATACGTGCTCAAAGTCTGTAAAAATTATAGATTTTTACTGTTGATACAGGTTAGAAAACTGAGCCCAAACTTCAGAAAACAGCTGACTTCGATGATGAAAATGATTTATTCTCTTTCTTTCTATAAACTCAGTGAAATCGTCAAACTTTGATTCAAACTGAGCACTATTTCCGGCCACAGCGACAGAGCACACAGAGGGGCGCTTCCTGGTTCACCTCATGACATCATCAGGTGGAACCAAACGCTTTCAGCTTGAGAGAGGAAGACCGACTAAATATGACCAATTTCTCACACATGCACTGATGCCTTGATTTTCAACCAGTGTGCCTTGAAGTGTCAAATTTTGATTCACAAATGAATTTAATTGAACAATGTACCATTTTGGAGTGTCTTGAACATACCTCTGTACCGTAAAAAAAAAAAAGCAAAAACAATCACCACTGCCACCGTTCAAGAACAAGATAATTGCACATTATTTGCCGCTTTTATTTTTACTAAAAGGTTTGATTTGGTTCTGTTTAGTAGTAGGTGTAGTAGGTCATGTGCCACTGTGTCTTTAGAGCTAAAATGTTATGTTGTTTTGTCTGTTTTGTCTGTTTATGTAAAGCGTCTTTGAGTGTCCAAAAAAGCGCTATACAAGTTTGATGTATTATTATTATTATTATTTAAAAAAGTGTGCCGCGACTCTAAAAAGGTTGAAAAACACTGCACTAATGAAACAACACAACGGCAGTCAACATTTTGACTTCTGACACTACATACATGTCAACAAATGTTAAGGCGAGACTCTACAGGCAAAACTCTTTTTTTTTTTTTTTTTTTCAATTTCGGCATAAAGATCAGCCTTAAAGTAGATCCTACACCAAACTGTACAATCTGGACTCAACAAGATTTAGACCAAACGTACAAGGATTTGTTGATATCTGATTCTAAAACTGATTTAAGTCAAAAAATTTAGCCGAAATGTGAATTTTTAGGACAATTTTCAGTCCAATCTAGTTTACTTAAAAACTAAATAAGAAATCCAAAATCCCCTCTGTACATTGTTTTGTAACTAATATGTTACAAAACGAACTGAGAAATTTACACCTGATTTTGTCAATTTTTCAGATTTAAATGTCCCAATTTTTTTTTGCCATTTTTACTCATAAAATGCCTTATTTCTAAATGAAAACATGACATGATGAAAAACTTGTAATACATTTTTTTCTTACATTTATGTCATTAAACCACAGGAGAAGTTTACAATTTCTATCATTAAATTTAAGATTTTTTCCTATTCCCCCTTAAGGACGCTCTAAACCAGTCGTTTTGGTGAGCCGTTATTAGAAACTAAAGCCCAAAGACCACGCCGGCCCATTTCAACCACAAACTACCAGCGCGGCCCACGCCCAGAGCCGCGCAGAGTATGTTTTATTAAAGAGGGCTTTGAAGGGGCGGCGTGTCTTCTTCTAAGTCCGCTGCTCTCCGGCGAAGGCTCGTCTCTCTAATTTGAGCCGGGCTGAAGTGTTGGCGTTTTATGGGCCGGTATGAAGTATTCAGAGGCGGCTCACTGTGAGCAGAGAGGGAGAGTGTTTGATCGCTGAATGTTTGCTCGTGATTATTACAAACGCGTTGAAGAGTCAGGCGAAAGGAGAGGGGTACTGTGTTTAAATCAGGCATGGCCAAACTCAGGCCCGGGTGCCAAATGCGGCCCTCAGACCAATTTTTCTTGGCCCTTAGTCTTCCTGGTGAACTGGCCCACATTGTCCTGATAAGTACTATTTACAGCACATTTCAGATTTTCTACAATTCCAACCTAAATAACTAACATTTTGGTGCCACACAGACCTGATATTAAGGCACTGAGACTGAATGTAGATGTGGTGGTGCTTAAAACATCAGATAAATGCAGCTTTTTTTAACATTTCACGATTGATTTGTGTCTGCTTCGTCTATATTTCAATATGTGGCCCTCGATGGAAAAAGTTTGGGCATTCCTGGTTTAAATGGTCAGTGGAAAAGTACGTGAAATGACAGTTAGATGAGAAAGAGAGACTGCGTGGAATCAAATTGAATGAGTGTGTAATCATGCACCAAGCCTTGAGTATTTCAAAAACGACTCATAACAGAGCAGCCTGATTAGGGCTGGGCGATATGGCAATAAATTGTTGGGGCCAGATTATGATTTCAATTTTATCACGATTCATGTTCACTTTCACATTTTCCATTTTCAATTCACATTTTAAATACAATTCGGTCACTTTTACTCGTGTCTTTGTCACTTGCAGTCACGTCTTTGTCACTTGCAGTCACATTTTTGTCACTTTCAGTCGCGTCTTTGTCACTTTTAGTCACATTTAGTCGCCGTCTTGTTTCTGTTGTAGTTCACACGGAGCAGACGAGCTCAACAGAAAATAAGTTCTACATGGACTAAAAAGCCGTTTTCAGACTGATCAGGAAATCGTTGTGTTGTGACTTGTTGTTGCTCGTGTTCATTAAACATTTTACACAAATCAATCTACTTTATGTAACATTTTAGCGTCAGACTTTTCCCTCGTTCGTCATTAACTTTAACAGAGTTCTCGTCAAACGGAAGTGCGTTTACAACAAAAGTGCAAAAAACGGCAAAAGTGGGCGGGGCAGAATAAGGTGAATAGGTTATAGTTTTATACACAGGACACTGGACGGCGGGATGATCAGCACATGATGAATCCCACGTCACCCCGAGCGTGTTTGGAGCGCAGGAGGAGCCGCCGTATCGCTTTACCGTCCTGTCTTTTCTGAGTGAGTCCATTGTGTTTCGTTGTGTGTGAAAGTGTACGACATGTTTGGAGGTTGACATCATTATCTCTGTGTCACAAACGTGCAACTCGACACTGTCATGAATCCTGTGAAAAAAATGACTTCTTTGAGATTTTAAAGCGAGACACTACAGGCAAAAGTCTTTTATTTTGTTTGTTTTTTGGTCGGTTTGTTCTCTCAACATCTCGACTTTCATGTGGAAACAACAAACGTGTCCAATCTGCTCCTAAAGATGTTTGATTCTTCCATTGAATCCACTTCATCCATAGATTTCTCTGGGACATTGTAACTTCAAAGGACGTTTTCTTAAAATGCATTTTTGTCCCTCGAGACATAAAGATCAGCCTTAAAGTAGATCCTACACCAAACTGTACAATCTGGACTCAACAGGATTTAGACCAAACACACAAGGATTTTTTAAATATCTAATTCTATCGATCTAATTCTAAAACTGATTTATTGAAGTTTTAAGTACAAAAAAGAGGCAAAATTTGATTTTTTAGGGCAAATTTCAGTCAAATCTAGTTTAGTTAGTTAGTTCTGTCCATTTTTCAGATTTAAATGTCCCAAATATGTGCATTTTTGGCTGTTTTTTCACATAAAATGCCTTATTTCTACATGAAAACATGACATAATGAAAAACTTGGAAGATATTTGTAAAAAAAAAATTCTTACATTTATTTGACTAAACTACAGGAGAAGTTTCAAATTGATATCTTTAAATTCAAGTTGTTTTCCTGTTCACCTGCAGCGTCTCACCTTTAACTAAGTTGTAACATTGGTCTCTGATCAAAAACACAGCTGGAGTTGTCTTTCGCTGTATTTTCACGTGTCCTGTTTACGAGCTCGTCTTCTCTGAGTCTCAGGTTTTACTCTGTTTTAAATTTCCCTTTCTCCATCATTTATTGACCTTATTCTGCCCCGCCCACTTTTTGCCACAGATACGCACTTCTGTTGGACGAGAACTCCATTAAAGCTAATGACGAACGAGGGAAAAGTCTCGCCGCTAAAATGTTACATAAAGTAGATTGATTTGTGTAAAATGTTTAATGAACACGAGCAACAACCAGTCAACAACGCAACGATTTCCTGGTCAGTCTGAAAACGGGTTTTTAGTCCATGTAGAACTTATTTTCTGTTGAGCTCGTCTGCTCCATGTGAACTACAACGGAAACAAGACGGCGGCGCGTACGGCAACTTCCGGAATAAGGTGAATAGAGATCCGGAGGTCTGCTGTGATGTTTCTAAGTCCATAAATCATCACCCGACTCAAGTGTTTCCGTTTCAAATCAGATTAATTAACAGCTAATCAGCCGCGGACAGACCTGCAACGTGAGCAACCGTTTTCTTAATAAGTTAAACCTAAATCGTACCTGAATTATACTTTTAAATGATGAGGCGGATCTCAGCAATTCACCAAAAAGTTTAGTAATTGCACGTTCGCGGCTGTGAGACGTGGCTAACGCTAGAGTAA
Organism: Rhinogobius similis; assembly: GCA_019453435.1. NCBI lineage: Eukaryota > Metazoa > Chordata > Actinopteri > Gobiiformes > Gobiidae > Rhinogobius > Rhinogobius similis. The sequence goes on from CM033625.1 coordinate 3,522,616, forward strand.
ACAGGAAACTACTTCCTCTTTGTCCTCATCTTTTTCTGCATTTATTTCCTTCTCTGTGCCGCGTTTGAACCTCTCTTTATGTGATGCGTTGGCTTTGGATGATGTTAGATACTTTATGAACTGGAAATTTAATATTTTGTGTCTTGATGTCAGTGCTGTGCATCGACAAACAGGAAACAGCTAACACTAACGCTGGCTAGCTTTGTTTTGCTAAGTCTGTCGGCTCCACGTGTAAGTTAGCTTCAGTGGAAATGCAGCGGTTTATCACAAGCTCAGGTCTGTTTTTCTGTTTATTTTCCGTTTGTATCTGCCTTTTGTCGTCTTGATTTGGTTTGAGCTGCGTTCGCTCGTGTCCAATCATCTCGTTATCGTGCTGTTGCTGCATTAGCCACGACGTTAGCTAAAGCGCTCCAGGAGCCTAACGTGAGCCAGGTATGGATGTATTAAATTAAGTGGATAAGACACGCCCCCTCTGTCCGTGTCCCAGGTTGATTAGTGGTCGTGTGAGGTACTTGCAGCCTTTTTTCTAAAATTGCACATTATAATCACAGACAGGACTGAATTATTATCAGTATTTAAATAAAATAGAAGGAAATGTTCTTTTCTACCGTTTCTAAAATCACAGAAATTACCGTTTTTATATGAAGTGACGTCACACAAACATGTGTGAGTCACATGAACGAGCGTCGGACGATACAAACAGAAGCTCGTGGAAAAGGCTCCACTAGAGACACCTGTAAGTTGTATTTTATTTCATTTCAGACGCTTCACGTGTGTCTAACATGAAGAACACAATTACAATCACACAAGCTAACGCTAACACAAAAACTTGCAGCTGCTGGTCGTTCACGTCGCTCAAAGCATCATGGGGGATTGTGGTCACGTGGTGTCCCTAAAGCAAAGATGGCAGCCTCCGTATCAGGAAGTAAATGCAGAAGTAAGACATTTTTTGGGGTCATGACCAATGAGATCAGGCCACAGGGAGGAACAGGGCGGCCATTTTGGATTCATCTTCCAGGTTTATTATAGTTCTATGGAGCCAGGCCACTTTGGAAGCTTCACTAGTGCTGGGCGATACCACAATCTTTAGTATCGATGTCAATACTGATACTCGATACTGGTCTAACGTTATATTCGAAGGAGTTTCAATAAATTAATGTATGAAAAAATAGTTTTGATCAGCACAAACAGTTGAGTGGACACAGATACATCAGATCTATGAAGAAATGGACCTATGCATATGCTAATTAGTATTGATATTTGCACAGCAGTATTGATACTCAAATTTTACTGAGTCGCTATCAATATATGGATACTTCAAAAGCGGTTCTCCCATCCCAACCTGGGACGCTCTTAAACTGACGGGACAGTTCACTTCAGACGGGGGGCACTTCTGATCTGATCTGCTCCAAAGTGAAACCAGAGGGAATCTGATGAAAACCTGATGAAGACCAACCCAAACATCGCTCCTTCAGCTCTCCTCATCCCTCCTTCATTTCTCCTCGTCTCTCCTTCATCGCTCCTTGTTTCTCCTTGTCTCTCCTTCATGTCTTCATTGTTTCTCCTCGTCTTTCCTTCATCGCTGCTCATCTCTCCTCATCCCTCACTCGTTTCTGCTTCATCGCTCCTTGTTTCTCCTTCATCTCTCCTGAATATCTCCTCAACACTCCCTTGTCTCTCCTCGTCTCTCCTCATCCATCCTTCGTTTCTCCTCATCTCTCCTCGTCTCTAGTTCATCTCACCTCGTCCCTCCTTGTTTCTCCTCATCTTTCCTCGTCCCTCCTCATCTCTCCTTCATCTCTTCCTCATTTCTCCTCCATCTCTCCTTATCTTCCCTTCATGTCTCCTCGTCCCTCCCTCGTCTCTCCACATCTCCCCTCGTCTCTCCTTCATCTCTCCATCCCTCATCTCCCCTCATCCCTCCTCATCTCTCCTCCACACAGAGAATACCAGATGAGCTTCACCTCCTCTCCCTCCTTCGTCCCTCCTCGTCTCCCCCCTCCTCTCCTCTCCTCCACACAGAGAATACCAGATGAGCTTCACCTCCTCTCCCTCCTTCATCCCTCCTCATCCCTCCTCGTCTCCCCCCTCCTCTCCTCTCCTCCACACAGAGAATACCAGATGAGCTTCACCTCCTCTCCCTCCTCATCCCTCCTCCTCTCCCCCCTCCTCTCCTCTCCTCCACACAGAGAAAACCAGATGAGCTTCTCCACTTCTCCCTCCTTCGTCCCTCCTCGTCTCCACCCTACTCTTCTCTCCTCCACACAGAGAATACCAGATGAGCTTCACCTCCTCTCCCTCCTCCTCTCCCCTCTCCTCCCCCCTCCTCTCCTCCACACAGAGAATACCAGATGAGCTTCACCTCCTCTCCCTCCTTCGCCCCTCCTCGTCTCCCCCCTCCTCTCCTCTCTCTCCTCCACACAGAGAATACCAGATGAGCTTCACCTCCTCTCCCTCCTCATCCCTCCTCCTCTCCCCCCTCCTCTCCTCTCCTCCACACAGAGAAAACCAGATGAGCTTCACCTCCTCTCCCTCCTTCGTCCCTCCTCGTCTCCCCCTCCTCTCTCCTCTCCTCCACACAGAGAATACCAGATGAGCTTCACCTCCTCTCCCTCCTTCGTCCCTCTCCTCGCCTCTCCCTCCTCTCCTCTCTCCTCCACACAGAGAATACCAGATGAGCTTCACCTCCTCTCTCTCCTTCATCCCTCCTCCTCCCTCCTCGTCTCCCCCCTCCTCTCCTCTCCTCCACACAGAGAATACCAGATGAGCTTCACCTCCTCTCCCTCCTTCGTCCCTCCTCGTCTCCCCCCTCCTCTCCTCTCCTCCACAAAGAGAATACCAGATGAGCTTCACCTCCTCTCCCTCCTCATCCCTCCTCGTCTCCCCCCTCCTCTCCTCTCCTCCACAAAGAGAATACCAGATGAGCTTCACCTCCTCTCCCTCCTTCGTCCCTCCTCGTCTCCCCCCTCCTCTCCTCTCCTCCACACAGAGAATACCAGATGAGCTTCACCTCCTCTCCCTCCTCATCCCTCCTCCTCTCCCCCCTCCTCTCCTCTCCTCCACACAGAGAAAACCAGATGAGCTTCACCTCCTCTCCCTCCTTCGTCCCTCCTCGTCTCCCCCCTCCTCTCCTCTCCTCCACACAGAGAATACCAGATGAGCTTCACCTCCTCTCCCTCCTCATCCCTCCTCCTCTCCCCTCCTCTCTCCTCTCCTCCACACAGAGAATACCAGATGAGCTTCACCTCCTCTCTCCCTCCTTCGTCCCTCCCTCTGCCTCCCCCCCCCTCTCCTCTCCTCCACACAGAGAATACCAGATGAGCTTCACCTCCTCTCCCTCCTCCTCTCCCCTCTCCTCCCCTCTCCTCCCCCCTCCTCTCCTCCACACAGAGAATACCAGATGAGCTTCACCTCCTCATCCCTCCTCGTCTCCCCCCTCCTCTCCTCTCCTCTCCTCTCCTCCACACAGAGAATACCAGATGAGCTTCACCTCCTCTCCCTCCTCGTCTCCCCCCTCCTCTCCTCTCCTCTCCTCTCCTCCACACAGAGAATACCAGATGAGCTTCACCTCCTCATCCCTCCTCGTCTCCCCCCTCCTCTCCTCTCCTCCACACAGAGAATACCAGATGAGCTTCACCTCCTCATCCCTCCTCCCCTCTCCTCCCCCCTCCTCTCCTCCACACAGAGAATCCCAGATGAGCTTCACCTCCTCTCGCTCCTCGTCCACAGGGAGCTCCACTGCCTGCAGATCGATGGGCGCCTCGGGCTAACCCTCGTCTTCACGGTCCTCCTGCTCCCGCTCTCATTGACTCTGGCCGTTAAAGTACGCTTGAGGAGCCTCCGCCGCCTTCATTAAAACCTCAGCTTTTCTACAAGTGACTGATCTCTCAAACCTTAATGAGCAACGGGAAAAAAACAAGCACGAGTGGAATTGATTGGCAGAAATTGACCCGCGTGTTTACATCTACAGAGACGGACAAACAACTCGCTATAATTAGACCCATGTCATTTTTTTTCTGTCTGAATGCGGTGGTTAAGATTTGTTTTAAAGCGTTTATTGCCAAAGTAGTTTATAAGATCGCCGCTTTTGTTGGAAGCAATGTTTGTATAACCGAGACTCTACAGGCAAAACTCTTTTTTCTTTCAATTTTCTGTTTTTTGGTCGGTTTGCTCTCTTCAATCTGCTCCTAAATATGTTTTATTCTTCCATTGAATCCACTTCATCCATAGATTTCTGTGGGACATTGTAACTTCAAAGGACGTTTTCTTAAAATGCATTTTTGTCCCTCGAGACATAAAGATCAGCCTTAAAGTAGATCCTACACCAAACTGTACAATCTGGACTCAACAAGATTTAGACCAAACGAACAGAAGGATTTTTTGATATCTAATTCTAAAACTGATTTATTGAAGTTTAAGTCTAAAAAATGAGGCAAAATTTGAATTTTTATGAATAATTTCAGTCCAATCTAGTTTACTCAAAAACTAAAAAAGAAATCCAAAATCCTCTCTGTAAATTTTTTTTATAACTAATATGTTACAAAATGAACCAAGAAATTTAAACCTGGTTCTGTCCATTTTTCAGATTTAAATGTCCCAAATATGTGGATTTTTGGCCATTTTTACACATAAAATGTCTTATTTCTACATGAAAACATGACATGATGAAAAACTTGTAATATATATTTTTCTTACATTTATGTGACTAAACTACAGGAGAAGTTTAACATTGATATCTCTAAATTTAAAGTTATCTTTTGTTCTACAGACTCTAAAACACAAGCTCAAGTCCTGGGAAACGACTGGGAACCCTGCGTGATAAAAAAGACAGATGCTATATTTAAAAAGAGAATAAAAAATGTGTGATTTTCCTCAATAATATAAATTAAATGTAAATGTTGTCGATCTAGAAGCCTTCAGTCATCATATTACAACATGTATTCAGTTTAAAATGTATTTTTAAAAACTGAAATAATTACTTAACGAAGTGACAAGGTTATTATTAAGTGTGGATTTTTAAATTTGATCATCTTGACTTAAATCTCATGCTTCAAGTCAGACCTTTATACTTTCTTCATGAGTTGAGACAGACTACTCGACATGAGAATAAGGTGAAATATTTTTACATTTTTGTGCAGAAAACCTACTGAAAAACTTTGTGAATCATTACTGGACAGAACAGCAACAAAAGCTGCACTTAAGTCTGAGCTACAGTACGTTAAATTTAGCCCGTGGAGCCGTAAAAACCAAAAATCTCTTCCTCCAAACAACCCGCACCTGCTCCGCTCGTCCTGCGGCTCCAAATCGATACCATTTGGAATTTATCTTGGCATTTACTTATTTATTTTACTCCAGGATTCACGGCTTCTCTTACAAAACCCAAGGTCGTTTCCATTTGTCCCGAAGGCGCAGACGCAACGTTCACGCCGTAATTCCCGGCTCCTTATCGATCGGTGCGAGTCGGACCGTGCAACAGGAGCAGATACAACGGAGAGATCTATAATTCATGAGCGTTCGCATGAAAAGATGTGATCGTACGAACGTGGATACAGTTATGTGTCTGTTCACGACCAGATTCAATATTTATTATCAGAGAGTCTTATGTAAAACGAGAGTCGCTGTGTGCACTTCAACATTTACAAGAGATATTTTGTAGATGTTTTCCAGCAGTGGCAGTAATACTTTCTCTATCAACAATATTTAAGATTAGTAGTACTTTTAAGCTATCTAACCTTCATTAATAACCTGTTTTCTAGGGCTGTAGTCGACTAAAGAAATTCTTGGACCAGCCCAATCGACCAATTAGTCCAGTGTTTTTCAACCTTTATTGAATTGTGGCACACTTTTTGAGTGTAAAAGACACCACGGCACACCACGTACGACTAAAACATCGCCCAATTAGTAAGAAATGTTGTCTGTGCAACTGTCCAGCTCTTTAAATTTAGAAAAGCGATGGATTTGGGTTCTTTTTTAATGCAGAAGTTGCTCAGGACACCACACAAAAAGGTAAATTAGTTCATTAAATCCACATTTGTGATTCTGTTAACTCAAACTGGACATTTTTTCAAGTCACACCTGGAAAAACTTCAAGGTGCACTGGTTGGAAATGAAGGGATTAGTCGACTAAAAGGGGGTGTGGCAAAAATATATAAAAACTGTACAGAATTTCCACGTATCTAAACCAAACTGTATTAAAAAGAACTCAACTGTAGAAGAATTCATGCAAAAACAACTATTTACACAGAAAAGTACAAGGAGACAGTGTATTTATATGTAAAGACTCCATAATCTTCACTTCATATCTTTGTGTGTACAAATTAATAGGAAAATGGTCCAGTTCTGGGCCCCTAAGACCCTGGGACCCGGGACAATTGACCCCTTTGCCCCCCCTGTCGACTGCCCCTGTGAATGACGGTTTAAACTGTCAGATAAATGTGTCCGTTGTCTGTAATCGTCTTTGTATTGTCACTTTTTGATGACATCACAGAGGGATTCCGTTTACGAGCTCAGCACGACGTGAATTTCTTCACAAACTGTAACTTCACAAAGGTAAAACTATGACAGTTATTTACCACAGGTGCCCTCCCACCAAACTAAGTCATAATAAGAATATAATGAGAACCCGTCATATTGACCTTATTCCGGAAGTTTCCGTACGTGCCGCCATCTTGTTTCCGTTGTAGTTTACATCAGTGGTTCTTAAACTTTTTCAGTCGTGACCCCGAAAATAACAATAGTTCACATTCGCAGCCCCCAAACACAAAAAAAAGGCGACACGCAAAGTGATTAATTAGCCTTATATCTAATGTTTGACTTTATTTTGTGAATATAGACCTAGAAAAATGACTTTTATAGGCCAACAAATGGGAATCTACGTTTACCACTGCATTTGAAGGTGTCAAGCCTTGTTTAAGACTATTGTATAAATTTTTCCCTTCATCTGGGGACCCCTGGAAATCATTTCGCGACCCCAATTGGGGTCCCGACTCCTAGTTTGAGAACCACTGGTTTACACGGAGCAGACGAGCTCAACAGAAAATAACTTCTACTCGACTAAAAAGACGTTTTCAGGAAATCGTTGTGTTGTGACTTGTTGTTGCTCGTGTTCATTAAACATTTTACACAAATCAATCTACTTTATGTAACATTTTAGTGTCAGACTTTTCCCTCGTTCGTCATTAGCTTTAACGGAGTTCTCGTCAAACGGAAGTGCGTTTACAACAAAAAAAACGGCAAAAGTGGGCGGAGCTGAATAAGGTGAATTATACAACGCATGAAACATTTCCAGTTGAATTCCCTCCACTGTTGCGAGCTGGTAGACTTCTGAAGCACACGGCAAATCTTATACCATTCCTCTTCTGCAATTTTAACACCTTGCTCCTGTTCCCATTTTGTTTTTGAATTTCCATTAATTTTATTCTTTAATATGTTTTACTTCACATTGTTCTCTCTCTCTAACGCTTTAGATTATGTGAAACAAACTGTATCCATGCGATGCAGCCTAAACTGGTCGGCTCTCCTAAACCTTCAGCGGAGCGCTCAGGTGTCGTGCGGTGCTTGAACGCCTCGCCGCTCGCACGTATCAGATCTGCGATGTGGAGTACGCTCGGGTGATAAGCTCGCGGCGCACAGAAGGCCCTCCCTGTCTGCGCGGCCATTAACGTGCGATTACAGGCTTTAAGAGGGATTTATGGGCAGATAAGACCGGAGGGGGCGGGGTCTGTGGGGAAGGGGCGGGGTCTGGAGACGTGCCAACTGGAGCGAACGCAGCGCCGCAGATCTGTGACAAGAAGAAACGAGTCCAACTGGGACCGTGTTGACAGACGTGAATGAAAGAGGATGTAAAAGAAAAGGAAAAAAATCATAATAACTGGGATTTTTAAGGAGAAAAGTTAAAAGCGACTGGGTGCGTTTACTCTTCACACATTCACCACCTTTGGAATGATTTGAGTCTAGACTGGATTAAATGTTCCAGCATGATGAAATTTAAGAAGAAATACAAAGAAATTATATTTATGAACTACAAAAATAATGAAAAGCAATAAGTTGTTTATATTATTCTTTTGATGCATTAAATCAGTGTTTCCCAACCAGGGGTACGTGGGCATTTACCAGGGGGCACTTGAAATGTACTTTTATCTGAATAAAAAAGTGTTATTTGTTGTAAATTTAGCATCTTTTTGGAATATCTTGGAGCATAAATATAATTAAAACAAATATATAATAGTAATAATTGACAATATGCGACTACTAAACCCCTTTATTTGCCTGAAACTCAAGTTAAGGGGTACTTGGAGTGTGAAATAAAGCTTAGGGAACTCGAGAAAAAGGTTGGGAACCACTGCATTAAATACAGTATTGACAAATAACAGGAAACTGAATACTATAAGTTATAATTAGGAAAGGGGGTGGGATTAGATGAGTTATACTTCTTCCCACTCCTTTTTAAACATCTGAATGTAACACAGCTTTATTTATTTATTTATTTTTTTCTATTATTTTTTGACCTGTGCTCTCTCTGTTACAATATTTGTGGCATGACTTGTGAATTATGTTTGCATGTTTGAAAAAAACAAAAAAACAAACAAAACAAACACCTTTAAATTTAAATTAAAACCAGGACTGAAACCGAAACTAAACCAGGACTAAATCAGGACTAAACACGGACATAAAACGGACCAAATACAGTCCTAATCAGCACTAAAATGTGCTTAATTTAGAACTAAATAACAATAAGTATGAACGCACCCTAAATGTACTTTTTTTATTCAATGGCCAAGTCACATAAATAAACTGATTTATTGAAGTTTTAAGTCTGAAAAATTAAGGGAAATTTGAATTTTCAGTCCAGTCTAGTTTACTTAAAAACTAAATAAGAAATCCAAAATCTCCTCTGTACATTTTTTGTAACTAATATGTTACAACATGAACCAAGAAATTTAAACCTGTCCATTTTTCAGATTTAAATGTCCCAGATATGTGGATTTTTGACCATTTTTACACATAAAATGTCTTATTTCTTCATAAAAACATGACATGATGAAAAAACACGCAATACATTTTCTTCTTCCATTTATGTGACTAAACAACAGGAGAAGTTTCAAATTGCCATCTTTAAATTCCAGACTTTTTCCTATTCACCTGCAGCGTCTCTTCTTAATCGACAGGACGCCCCCCAGGCTCCTCTGCCCTCTGCCCCGCTCCGGTCGTAACCAAACCCCGTCCCGTCCCCCGATCCCGGATCCCTCCCCGGAATGTGTGCGCGCTCTGAATGGACCTGCCACAGTCCCGTATCGGATCAGCCCGCGCCAACGCTAACACAAGGCTATCGCTTACCCTCCCGAGAGGCAGGATTAGGCCCCGTGCGCGCCTCCCCCGCCAGGACGGGCCGGGGGCTAGGATCCGAGGGGGGCTGATGGATATCTTTATGGGCCCTTTTCTCTCCTCCCGTCTTTGTCCGCTTTGAGCAAACATGGCGGATCGGGTGACCGCCGCGCCGATACGGGAGCGGGACAGGAGGAGGCGGCTACGGTTACGAGTACGGCTGGGCGATACGGCAAAAAATGATCATCACGGTTTTCTCTGAGCTCTGGCCAATCAGAGCCGGCGATGCAGTGCAGAGTCTTTGTATGGAAGTATGGCTTGAATACTGTCCTCTGGTTCTTCTACTTTCATCAACGATATTTAAGATTCTAGTTCAACTGTAGTCTGTTCATTGCTGTTCACATGTTTTGTCTCTTTCTCCACTTCCCTCGACACGGCAACGGCTGCTCCAGAAGCCACTCTGCTGGAGGAAGTATGGCTTGAATTCTCCTTATTCCTGAAGTTGTCGTACGCTCCGCCGTCTTGTTTCCGTTGTAGTTCACACGGAGCAGACGAGCTCAACAGAAAATAAGTTCTACTCGACTAAAAAGACGTTTTCAGACTGACCAGGAAATCGGTGCGTTGTGACTTGTTGTTGCTCGTGTTCATTAAACATTTTACACAAATCAATCTACTTTATGTAACATTTTAGCGTCAGACTTTTCCCTCGTTCGTCATTAGCTTTAACAGAGTTCTCGTCAAACGGAAGTGCGTTTACAACAAAAGTGTGATCTGTGGCAAAAAGAGGCAAAAGTGGGCGGGGCAGAATAAGGTGAATACTGTTCTCTGGTTCTTGTACTTTCATCAACAATATTTAAGATTCTATTTCAACTGTAGTCTGTTCATTGCTGTTCACATGTTTTGTCTCTTTCTCCACTCCCCTCGACACTGCAACGGCTGCTCCAGTGAAAACCCCCTCGTCTCACCGCTCTGACCTGTGATCTGTCTGAAAATACTGAGTATACTTGTGGAGAAAAGTTGACAAATCTGTTTTAAAAAAGTAATAAACTGATGACATCACTCTGGGGAGACTCATTCCATTTGCACAATTTACCCAAAAGAAACAACTTAATTTACCCTTAAAACATGAATTCAACAAAATAAAGTTGTTCGCATATATTTTGATTTGTCGGACAAAAAAATCTCAGACATTGGCCAAGTATTAGCCCAGTGTGCAGAGTAATTTCCTAGTGTGATGTCAGCTTTTACAACCAGGAAGTGATATAAAAACACACAAAAAAATGGCTAAAAATTATGAAATGTATAATTATTTTTAACAAAACTTCAAATATATTTATCTGACCTGTATTTTAGTCACATGAGCAGTTTAACCAGTCATAGGCCCTTTAACACATCTGAGTGAACCCGGGCTGTTTACACTCGTGAGCGTCAGACTTCACACACACGCTCCACACCCCCGTCATCTTTGTGCCGGTGCCATCATCAGTCATGGAGCAGACAGGCAGCAGAAGGCCAGGGGCTGCAGTCAGCTGGGACCCATCCCTCTGTCTCCCCCTCTGTCTCCCCCTCTGTCTCCCCCACAAACCAGCAGAGGAGACAATGCCACGTGGATTTATCTTTTAAGAAACATGTACGAGACGTTTTGGTGACGCTATAGATTCAAAATGTTTATTGTTGATTAGGGCTGCAATCCTTTAGTCCAGGCATGTCCGAACTCAGGCCCGGGGTCCAAATGCGGCCCTCAGACCAATTTTTCTTGGCCCTCGGTCTTCCTGGTGAACTGGCCCACATTGTCCTGATAAGTACAATTTACAGCACATTTCAGATTTTCTACAATTCTAACCTAAATAACTAACATTTTGGTGCAGCACAGACCTGATATTAAGGCAGTGAGACTGAATGTAGATGTGGTGGAGCTTAAAACATCAGATAAATGCAGCTTTTTGAAGGTTTCACAACTAATTTGTGGCCCTCCGCTTGGTCTATGTTTCAATATGTGGCCCTCGATGGAAAAAGTTTGGACACCCCTGCTTTAGTCGTTAAGTCGATGGGGTTTCAGTCGACTAGGGATGGGACAATAAACAATAATATCGTTTAGCGTGATAAAAAGGGAAGACAATAATCGTTTGTGCTACGTTTTGTGTAATAATCGCCGACAAAGATAATCACCATTTTGTCACCAGATTGTGCAGAAAAAAAGCAACTTACCCTTTATGTTCTCTTCTAGATCGTGTTTGTTTTCACTTATAATAAAGTACAAATATGTCAGAAGTTATTTATAATGAGAAAGTCATGTCTTTATACGTCACATTTTCAAATAATCAGCAATTTTAATAACTGTCGTGATATTATCGTTAATCGCAATTATTTTGGCCGTGATAATCGTGACAAAAATTTCAATATCGTCCCGTGCCTACAGTCGACCAACATTTTTATTAGTCGACGAATTATTTGTTCAGATTAAAAGGGTCTGCAAAAAGAAAAGCTTTTGGAGTGAATTTTTAGTTTAATCTAACTCGGGTATCTCTAACATATAAATACTCTGTTTCCTTGTTCTTTTCTGTATAAATTGTTGTTTTTGCATGAATCCCAGTGCAGTTGGTGTCTTTTGAGTGCAGTTTGGGTCAGACATGTGGAGATTCTTTGTGGGTTTTGATACCTTTTGCCACGCCCCCTTTTAGTCGATTAATCGGACGTGTCTTTAGTCGACCAAGAATTTCTTTAGTCGACTACAGCCCTATTGTTGTTGCATTTTAGTTGTTATTATTTGTGCTTTTTCTCTCTTTTTACCCTGTTCTAACATTGTTCCCTCATGAAAAACACACCTAAAGCTAGATCTGGGTGATAAAAATCGAATCATGAGCTGGTCCCTGTGACAATCTGCTGTTTTTGTGAAATTGTCGTATCATGATTGACAGTTTGTGTCTTTAATGCAGCTGTCTGTTCAAACACTTTTTCTCCTGTTGTTTAGCCTCTGAAGCCTCTGAGCAGATGACTTTATTTACCTCTTAAAGACCAGAGCTGCACAGTTAAACCAAATCCACACAAAATCGCAATTTTAATGGGTGCAATTAGCAAATCACAAAGACTGTAATGTTTGAAGTGCAATAATTTCTTCCACAAAACAAAATGTCTTGCTTTGACTTGAATAAAAACTGCCAACACCGTAGTTTGGATTTGTGCAAACAATCTAAAACAAGAAACAAAGAACAAACACGACTCAAAGCGACAAAAATGTGACAAAAAACGACAAAAATGTGACTAAAAACAACAAAGACGCGACTAAAAGTGACAAAGACGCATTTAAACATGACAAATGCAACTGAACGTCACAAAAACACGATTAAAAGCGGCAAAATTGTGTTTAAAATGTGAATTAAATAAAAAATAAGTCGCAAATCTGTTCACAATCGCATTGGTCAGAAAAATCACAATTAGATATTTTTCCTAAATCTTGCAGCTCTGTTATAGACAACAGAAAAACACAAAATGAATTGTGATAAAACCGAAATCATGACCTGGCTCCCAAAAAATCGTGATAATAAATTTTTTCCGTATCACCAGCCGTACTGCTCCTTATCTGAGCCTCACAAAACACTTGGTTTCAAATTTCTACAGCTGAAACGAACAATTGTTGTACTAGACGTATCAAAGATTACATTTTCAATTGGTCAAATGATTATTTCTTTGTACATTGAGACTTTTTAAATACTCTGTCAACGAAATAAAGATTGAAATGTGTGACTGAACGCTCCTAGACACCAAATATTTAAGAATTAAGTGCTTTATTGATCAAAGACACTGTTTTTTGACATGTAGATTGGATGAAAAGTATGTGTTTCAGAGTCTGTAAAGTTCAGATTGTAAAAAAAGATGATCAAACTAAGATTACAATTATTTTTTATCGTCGACCTGTTGGGATTAGTTGAGTAATTGTTGCAGCCTCTGTACAAAGATCTCATATTCTTGACGTCAAAAGCGGAGATACAGAGTTCACTTGTGCTGCATTTCTGCCAAATCATGTTAGCGTGTCGGGGCTGGCTAGATTTAGTTTGTTTCCCCGTGAAAATCGCCACTTGCAGTAGAAATGTGAGCTCTCTTTACCTCTCAGTCAAAAGAGTTAAACATGAAAATAACTTGGATTATATCAGGATTTGGAGACCGAGCAGAGCGTTTTTGGCAAACAATGGCGCTGTTTATCGGCAGCAGATGTTATTTTCTGAAACGGAGCCATCTTTAAAATGTTTGCACTTTGTTACAGCGATATGTTGACTGGCTCTGCACTTTAAACCCAGTAGAACAAGCTTCTGGTGATAGCTTTAGCATTCTTGGGCCGTGGGAAATAAAG